>JBBPFQ011047197.1:0-10447 GCA_037974815.1 Kaempferia elegans | reverse complement strand
GATGATTTAACCAAGTTAATCCCTTAAGAGTAAACATATTTTATATGCATTTACCGTTGAAGATGCATTAGATCAGATATCATTTTGTTCTAAAAAAGGTACATGGTTGTCTGTTTTGGTTTGGCCATCAAATGTCCCAATATCATATTTAGTGAAACTGAATTAACCTTTGATGGATCATGAATCAGAAACCTTGCCTGTCATATGTCATTTCGGTTAATAATGATGAGCTTTAATTCGTTAAGTTACATATCATTGGAAATGTGTAATATAAATTATCTATTTAAGAAATTCAGAAAAAAAAAACTCTTTTCATATCATTTGCATGCTTTCTTGCTCTTTTACAAGTTTATCGAAGTTTAGACGTGATGGACATTCTTTTTCAAAAACCATAAATAGTGGAGAAATGAAAGGTTTTCATTCCTGGAATTGCATAGTGTCAGCACCCAAGCTAGCTGGATGTACTACTTGAACACTAACTGTTAGCATTCATATAGTGTTAAAAGATACGACTAGTAATTCTAAGGAGCTTAGCAAAAAAAACTGATTTTTCACGATTTTTTTTTTTTTTTTGCAAATTAAAAACCATTTTGGTAGCATGTGATGAGAATTATAGGATAAGCTTGTTTGCTAACAAAAGCTTGGTAGGCACTTTTAACTTCGATTTTTCATCCACTCTGAAATTAAAGTTCCTCGATCACATGATCTGACAGATGTAGCCAAGATTCATTTAGTAAGTTTGACATTGCCTCTGAGTGTCTTGAATTCATTACTAGCGGTGCAGCAATGGAGAAAGTACAAGAGTATAGGTATCAATTGTTCCACAGGGCTCAAATATAGATCAGATGTGCAGGGAGCTGCGGAAAATAGCCCCAGTTCCCTTCATGGAGTGGAGACCACAGAGAAAAGGCATATACATATGGAGTGGAACTCCTTGTGAAGAACCGGAAACTACTGAACTCCAATTAAAGGCCTTCTTCTGTCTGTAACTCAGTAGGAACTTACAGGAGGTAAAATTTATTAATTCATTACAGAAATTTACCATGACTAGGTAGTCATACAAATTAATTTTCTTCTGATACGTAATTTCTTGTAGCAGATGCAAAAGCATTAACTTGCTGCTTGTAAGGACTGGTGCAAAACTAGGTGCTGTGATGAATAAAATAAATCCATCTGATTTAGGCTACAGCTATATTAGTAGGCCGAAAGGATAAGTGTAACTTTTATCAGTGCCTCCTAACTTTATCTTGTTGATATTTGAATTGTTTTCCATCTTTTTCTCTTTGCTATTTAGACCTTTGTTGAATTAAATCCTTAAGCTCCATCATAATTTTCTAAATGGTTGCTAGAATTTTTTCTTATGTTATTTATATATCTAGGGGAAAAAACGATGCCACAACTATCTTCAAGTTATTTAGGTGCTTTAAATCTGTAAGCCAAGACAAATTATATATCTCAAATCGCAGGTTTAGTTTTCTAATCGTTTTGTTCAATTAAGATATAGGTATGATTCATAATAGGACCATTACTTGACATGAGGGGACCTCCTAGATGTGTATAGGCTGCGAAAGTATCATACATTAGGCTGAAAAGTGGCCCAGGTCAAGAGAAAAGTCATAGCCCAAGCTGCATTTAATGGTTCGTATATGTACGTTTTGAATCTCCCAGTTTTCTTTCACTATAGGCTGGCCTATTTGTCATTCTTTGTCGTTAATTTTCTATCATTTTCTTACTAGTAGTTAACTATTCAGTATGTACTGCAGCGAAAACAAAAGCTATTTTTTTTAAGTACTTACTATTTCTTGATCAGTTTTCTGGCTGAACTTGCACCATACGCATGCTTAGTTAGATTAACTGGAGTTTGCATTATAATAATAATTATCTGGGTGATTTTAATGTATTGATCGACATCTTATAATTTCCACCCCCTAATTTCCTATTTTAACTGATTGGTAGGGGAGACAAGCACCTGTCTATAAAAATTTTCTGACTTCTTCGGTGAGGAATATCTTTCTTACACTTTTATTTTCTTTATCTTGCTTTACATATATCCAGTCTTAGTCTTCCCAGAATACAATTATTATTATTCTTCCCTAAGAAACGCATATTTATGGCTCATAAACTGAAAGGTAATATTTAACTTACGTCTTTAATTATGTGGGCATCATCTTCCTGCTACCATATGACATAACCATATATATGAGGATGGAGGTGGAGTAGTTATTTTGAAGAAAGTAAATGTAACATTAATTAAGAAGTTACACGCCATGATCTCATATTAGGTGTATGCCAAGTCATATCCATACAACTGAATCATTAAACAATCATTAAACAAGTCATATTCTAGCTGTAGTATATACACACATTTGCTTGGCAAAGTGAGTTCATATTCACTGAACAATGTATAGGATCTTGGTGTAACCCTAATACCAACAAAATGTGAAAACGATTGTGCACCAAAGAAGACAAAAGTGATGAGTAACTAGCAATCTACAGCCTCTTCTGGGGCCCCTTTTTGTTAAGGAAAAAAGATGTTAATAACGACACGCATTCAATTTTGTACTTCTACTAGTTTCATGGAAGCAAATATGCAAAGTTGAACCTTGCTCCTCCCCTTCACAGTATTTTGTCTGCAATCTAGAAACCATACTTATTTGTTTTATTAAAATAATTAAATCATGATTTTGTTTAATGACTTTGAAGAACCACAAATTTAACTTCATGCTGTCATTTTTTTTTTCCTTGAAATTAATGCCCCATACATGATGACTGGTTTTTCTCAGAAAACAAGCCCAGGTTACAAGTCAAAAGCGGACTCGGGACCTTTCCAGATTTATCAATGGAGTTAACCTGGAGTCTGGCAATCACATGCATTCCAATCATAGAACACAGAAAGGAGGCATAATGAGAAGACGAAGGCCCATGCATGCTCTCAGTAAGCACACATCCTTAACTTTTTCTTTTCACTCTAGCTTTAGTCTTCTCTGTGAACTGTGTGCCAATATTGTTTGTTCTTTGTATATTTGTCTTTCTTTGGAGGGTGTAAGTGGGTAACTCAAAATTTTCCCGAAACTAAAGTTTGGGGATGAAGGTGCATGGACACACAGTGGATCAGGCTACAAGTTCATAGCTAGGTGGCTGCTTTGCCCATAACACCTAATTGGTAAGCTTTTGTGCAGCATAAAGTCACTGATTAAAGTAGTAGGTAGCACCCAGAACTCTAAGAACATTAGCCTTGACAACTCATGCCCGAAAATCTAAAAACAATAGTCGGCAAGGCAAGCGCACAGGTTAAAACATGTTGCCGCCTTTGCCGCCTTCATTCTCTAGGCCTTTTCCTCCTATTGTCCCAACAAGCGGCCTTCACCTGAGCAACTGCCTCACCATGTAGCCTTTCCCAAATTGAAGAGAGAAAGAGAGAGAGAGAAACATAGTGAGAGAATTAATACTATCATAAAAAAGTGAGCCACTAAAAGTAGTTATCTTTTGATTTGACCTTCGTAAATAGTTAAAACCACAGGACAATCCTTGCTTTAGCAAGAAATTCATTTCATGAGGAATTGAATACAGAAAACAAAAACGTAGTACAACAAAGATAAGACAAAAGAACTTACCTTAAGAGAGGTTGCAGCATACGTTTAAGACATAAGCTAAGCACATATATATGAACCACAAAACTTACTGCTAAAGGAATCATTCTTCCTTACATTTGCTTTTTTCGTAGCACAAGTAGGAATATGTACTACATGGTCCACCTAACTTAATTTCGACAGATAAGATAGAAAATTGTTAACCATGAAAGTTGTTGTCCCGGAAGCGATCGACAGACGGATCCATGTGCTGGACATGACCATAACTGCATCCCCAGCTCTTTGCCTCCGTTTGATTACGAGGTGCACCATCTCTTCCTTCCACGGGAAAGCTGTGTGAAAGAGGAGTCCCGAAGCAAGTGAAGTTGGAGCCGTAGTTGGGGTTGTGCGGTGGACATTGTACGTGACCAACGTAGTAGTTGGCCTCAGGTGGATGGGAAGGTGGGTGTTGATAGTATTGCTGCATTGGCGAAGGGTTCGGCGGTGGCATCGTCGTCGTCGACAATCTTGGTGGATAGACTGGTGATCGGTAAGGAATACATGGATCTCCATGTGGGAAGCCCCCAGGAGGAATTTGCAAGCCACCAATGTTAAGATCTCTCAACCTGTTATATTTATTTACTCAATGAAAGCAAAGGAGATTAAAGTAATTAGGATTTATGTCAAAGTAGAATGCATACCCCACGGAAGCGGTGGAAAGGCCTTCGTTGTTGAAAACTAGCTGACGAGCACGGTTGAGAGTCTCTGTCTCCCTCTCTAACAAAATTATCAAATTGTGTGTAACAGGGTTGATGTGAAGAAGAAATTCAAAGGAAAAAAAATTATTAGAAGAATTAATGCTGTCACATCGACCAGCTTCTCCAACTTTTATGGTGCAACAACATCTATATAAACATGGTGGTCATCTTGCCTTGGCGATGTCGATTCATATGACCTCCGAGTGCTTGTGACTTGCAGAACTTGAGGGAACAAAACCGACACTCATACACCTTTGCAGAATCATCCTTTCCCCCACTCTTCTTTTTCTTCAACACTGCAACTTAGGATCAAATCTCTTTCAATCAGTCTGCATGGCTGCAAAGGATCTAATATAGACTCTCCTTTTCTTTTTTCTCTCAACCTTTTTTAGGAAAGCGTTTATTAATTTCGCTAGCTTTTTACTGTCAAAAGAATTCTATTGATTCTTTCAATTCAATCTATACATATACATAGCTAGTTATATACTCACGAGCTGTATCATGAGCTGAGGCAGCAGTGGTCATGGAGCTTTCTTCTATTGGTTGTTTTCCATGATCGTCAGGCAAGTTGTTGAGATCTAGCGAGTTCCCCTCTGGCCTCCTGCGATTAAGCAAGCAGCATGAAGATATACATAGGAGAAGGGTTTTCATGTGAGAAATGAAATCTCGAGGAAAGCATTTTACATGGTATTGCACTCAAGAAGAAAGTAGTCGAAGGCAAACCAAAGTGACAGAATGGGGAATTAATAGGGGAGGAGAAGGGCGTGGCGTTTTGTTGAGAGGAAAAAAAACTGCAGTTTGCTAGTGCTACTGCACTCTAAAGAAGGCTTTGGCTTTGTTTTTAAAGTGAGGGTAGTGGAAAGAGAAGGGAGAGAGAGACATTGAAAGTTCTCTATCAGTTTTCTCCCTGCCCAGCCGTCTCTTTCTCGCTCTCCAGTCTCTCCCTTTGCTCCTCCTCTCCTTTTTCATTTAATGTGTTCATATACATAATATTCTAAGCAGGTAAGAGGCAAAGGGGTCTTGGTATCTGTGACTGGTAGAAGACGAGTTTCTTTGGCTTTGGGGAATCAGTTGCTAGCAGTGGCTTTTTTTATTTGTTTAGAGTGGGAGCAGTATTGAGAGGGACCTGGCCTTCGCTCCTCTCTCCCTACAAACCCTACTAGCTCTACTCCCTTCTCAGTCTCAGTACTCACACTGCCCCTTGGTATCTATTTATAACTGAGCCCAACCTCCTGCAGCATGAATAATTACAGCCGATATGGATGTGCATGCAATTGATTATTAAACATGTAATCTAACTCACTTTTTTGTTAAAGTTTCTCCACTTGCTCGATCATACATATATATGTGCACGCTGAACTCTTACCTTTGAAGAGTACTGAATGATGAGGGTTGTTAATATTTATTAAATTGGCGTGTTAAAGGCAATAAGGACAAGAGCACCTCTTACCAACCGATCAGACGCTTGGGTATTTAGTTAAGAAGGGCATGCTATAGGAGTCTAGCCCTATATATAGGTTACCCAGAGTGAACCTGATGTAGCAAGCTCCATGGTGCTGTTGTTGTCAACTACATATCTGTGACCTATTTGGTAAGTACGTACTGTCTCAATTTATTTGAACACTTTCCTCCTGAGTCCATATTTGAGGTGCCAATTTGTAGGGAGTCTAGGTGCTTTGCTTCAGGTTGGCTTCTTGTAGAAATCTGCTCAAGCAAAACTGACGGCCTAAATTAAACCAACCAACATGCACACGGTGATTCAGGGATCTACAACTTTTATCATCACCAAGAAAATTATTTAGGGAATACACAATCTAGAGGGTTAATTTTCCTTTTCAATTTATGAAGTAGGATTATATAATTAAGTTCAATTATCTTAGTTCAACTTTCTCCAACTCTTGTTAAACTTAATTAATTAGGAATGACAAATACTTCATATCTGTGACCTATCTTAGTTGACTTGCTACATATTTTTTTGTCATTTTTTTTAGCAAGGGAAGTTGTTTGTTGTTCACTTATATGTGCATCAATCAATGTTCCCGTCCTTGTGATTCAGAGTTCACACTCCATATTTCTACTGAGATATTTATTGCAAACATTCTCCATAAACCTTGTTCTTCCTTTATGGAGGTGACCAATTTGAAACCTGTTTTGGCCAGTGATTTCTGAGTGAAAATGGGAAATGATTATTCATGGCAACTGGCACGATAGGTTAAGCCAATTTCAGGCACTACCTGGTGAAGCTACTAAACTTCCCAGCGTGGATCACTACAAAAAGTGTGGAATGCTTTTCAGGGAAATATAACGACAAGTTTTAATAAAAAAAAACCAATATTGCGTAATCTCAACCCTAGTTTCCAGCCATCTAAAGTTTGCGAATAACATATCATGTCATGTCTGGGAGAGATATCCGTTTGATCGATGAACCATTCTAGCGAAGTCTAGGATCAAGCCATGGTAATTAACTATGATATTATTGCTGTTAATTAACTAAGATATTATTACAGTTAGTTAAGAATATTTTTCTGATTATAATTTTATCACAGCAGTGAAGACATTAATCTTGCGAGAAATTTCTTTGTGCTGCCTTTACATTTCAGCTAGTTAATTCGCTACTGCCATTTGGTAATAATATCTGTGTATAGTCTAGTCAGCCACTTAAACAAAGGAAGACAAATTGCATGTGAGTGGAGGTAATTCCATTATTTGTTATGTACAAAGGTTCATACGGCCAAGAAAATCATCTTTAGCACAGTTAATTCGAATAAAAAAAGGCAATAAAGTATGTTTGGATGTTGTAGTGAGAGTAAGATAGTTCCTGAAATTTTAATGACATAGAGTCAAATAATTCTTCATATAAGTACGTACGTAGATTGACTTGAGAACTTTCAAAATGCCAATCATCTCTTGAGATATTCGTTAACATTTTATAAGAAGTTTTCCTTTACAAAACAACATTAAATAGTAATTAATAATTATTTTCAGAATGATTTACTACACAAGTTTATGAAAATGATATCATAGTTTTAGAACAAATTAAAGAACAATAACTTAGATATCATATTTGTAGCTTCTTGTGGTTCCTAGCTAAAGTTTCAAATTGAATCAGATTGCCATGAATGCTTCTGACCATCCTCACAAATTTTTATACCATGAGAATTAACATTTCACAAAGTAAAGATTACCTTATTAAGGGCATATTTTAGTTAAATACCTATTACCATCAACGTATACATTGTTAATTTTCAGTATCAAGTATATTTTTATAATGCCTCTTGTTAGCTCTGGGATATAATAGTTTGGTAGAGTTTAGTCAGAAACTTCACAGGTCACAAATGACTATGCAATCTAGATCAAATTAAGTTCATAAATGACTACAAAACGAAGCTAATTTTATATTGAGTCGCATATATATTCTTCTCTCTCTCTCTGTTTCATTGTCGTATTATATGTGTGCTACATACATTACATTCCCAGCTTGTCGATGATGAGGTCATATAGTGGTTAGAACAGTAAATTAACAAATCTGGTTTGTTGTGTTGTGCAGATATATTGGCTTCATCACGTTCCTCAACCAACTAGTTGGAGTCTGAACGGCAGCTTAATAAATTTATCTGAATTGCTGATTCGTTTCTAATTCAATTGGCTGGGGAAAGGTGTAGTACATTTGCTTCCTTGGCTGTTTCCTTTCGTTGCAACTTTCATACATATATGTGCGGACCACTTCCTCACCAAAATCTCTCTTTTCCCGTGGAGTAAGACAAGGAAACAAGTAGCAGGATTGATGAGGGAGCGAGAAAGATGTGATAGATTACTTAGAATAGCCACTGTTCCTCCTCCATGATCACTGACAGTTTGAGAGTGGCCGGTTGCGCCTGTAGCTTTCTTCCCCTGACCCCATCTCACATGATTTCAAATCTTTCCCTTCCCCGCCACCCATCTCCTCTTTTTGTCTCTCATTGCCGGCCGGGTGTTAATTCGTCAAGCACATTGCAGACCATTTGCAGTCTCTCTCTCTCTCTCTCATTCTGCATCTCCATCGGCTTTTATCTTGTCCAGCAGCTGCTGTACGTGTACGTCGTCCTATCACTTCTTCCCCTCTTCTGAGACCGATCAACTCCTCTGTCATCCATTGCTTCCCCGCCCCCAAACCGGATTAGTTGTAACAGTATCCTATTAGGAACGTCCATTCCTCTCTCACATTCTATAAAAATTCAATGCCAATCCCTCTGCATATTCATCAGCTGCATATATGCCACACAGTGACTGAATTCTGAGCAACCCATGCCGTTGGTGATGTTCTTAATTTGCTAGGTCAAATGTAGAAAAAAGTTTCATATGATCTATATGGTACCCTTTTGAGGAGCAGCCGATTACCCAATGTACAATAGAATGAAATTGAGAGAGAGTGTCACAAATAGCCATTGCAGGAAAAGCTGCATGACGTTGTTTTTTTTCCAAGAATGGGAGATCTCACTTAGATATCAACCTGATCCCTTCGTTAACATCATTTGAGGAGAAATTGCTTGCTACATGGACGACCACTTCCATGAAGCAGTGTACGTGTAGCCTCTACTGCCCTAGCTATATATTACTTTCTTGACTTCCCTGATTGCACTCATTGGTAGTTATTTAAGGGTAAACTAATGCTGTTTGTAATTGATGCTAATGGTTTGGATGTCCAGTAGGTCAGGTTGAGGAGGAAATAACCGGGCACTGTTGTCAAGTCACTATCCAATTGATGTTATCATCTGTGAAGGGTCCTAAAAAGGCTGGAGAGGAGACAGCACAGTGGCGCAATGCCTGTGAGAAATCTAACAAGTTAGATTTTGGTGGGCCTCTTCTGATTCGCACAGTTGAATTTGAAGTATATGGAGGCAGATGCATATTAGACTGATAACTTCAACTCTGACACGGGTAGACAAACACCAGGTTAATTACTTTTCACTCTACCACCATATACCTCATCTTGCTCTGCCTCACACACCAGATTGAGTTGGTCCGTACAGAACTGAATTGTTACTAAAGAGCAAGATTTGAATTTTAATAAAACTGGAAAAATAATCCTTTCCGTTCAGACCAATTATAATTTTTCGATTTATCTTCTTATAAATAGTCGTGGAGCCGACGGTGTGAGGCCAATGAGACGACTACCATCACTTGCTCTGCCTCCTAATTTTTAAAAATTGATTTTAGGCATACATATAATATAGAGAAGTTTGCTATAGATTTCAATAGCTATGAAGCATAACTAACCTAAATATCATCAACAAAAAATCGAGTTTCTTCTATGCTTAATTAGCTACTGTGCAATTCCTGACATCATGTAGGAAAAATAATAAGTGGATTATGTAGTATTATTTGGCATAACACTTGAAAACTTGACTATATTAAAGAAAAACTTTCTTTATATTAGTGATTCATCAAGAGAGAAATAGGGAAGAATATGAAGAACCTTGCTTTAAGAGAGTTAAAAGGAATATTATATATATATATACACACCACTTTCTTATCTTGGGTGGTGCATGTGTGTCGCCGAGGCTAAGACACCTATCTCTCTCTATATATATGATAAGACGAATAAGGGAGGGCCCCAAGGTCAGGTCAGGGTCAAGGAGGTTGGCTAAGGTGACGGTCAAAGTCAACAGGACAGTAGTTATGGAAGAGGAAGATAAGCCAGTCGGCTCGTTCGACCAAATAAGTCAGCCGATCGAAACCAGCTCCCGATCAGTTGAACCGAGCGGAACTATTGTTGGAGCAATCTTGTTCCACAGGTTTTGATGTTTGGGCAAAGATTTAAGTTAGGTTCATTGTTGTATCTGATATGCACTGTGAGTTTGCAGGATATAGGTACAACAGGTAAAGTCAGGTGGAGCTTGGCAAAGGAGGAAGTCCAATTAGAGGTTGACTGTATAAGTCCAAGTGTGTAGTCTTGGCAGCATAAGTCCAATCATAGGCTTGGCAGTGGGGTTTGGCTGTGTAAGTCCAAGTGTGTAGTCTTAACAACGTAAGTCCAGTTGTGTGAGTTCGACAACAATGACCAAGGCTGATGGAAGCATCCAGAAGGTAAGGCGCGAAGGATGGGAAGACATCCGAGGGACGTGAGGCTGATGGAGGATG
>JBBPFQ011046984.1:0-10449 GCA_037974815.1 Kaempferia elegans | reverse complement strand
GATGGGCGCGGGCGCGGCATCGCAGTAGGGAGGGGGGGAGGGGTGGATGGGCACGGGGCGCGGCATCTCAGCGAGGAGCAGGGGGGGCGCGGCTCTGCAGGCAGAAACAGGGAGGGGCCCCGATAAATGAAAAGTAAAGGAAATTAACTACATCGCTAAAAAAACCATGTCGAATCTCCTGTCGCACACAGGCGCTTACTTTGAGTCCCGTAGTATATCATTTCTGTGTATATATATATATTCTCCGTTCAAATCTAGTATTAAAATTTTCATCTAGGAAATTGTCATCCCGGCTCTTCCTTGATTCCGGTTTTTTTGCCCTTTTCTTTTACTTTAATATCACACACCCACAGACCCACTTCCACTTTGTGCAGTAGAACTGCAGAAGGAAGAAGCAGCAGCCGGAGATCGAACGATGAAAACCGACGCCAGGAAGGGCGGAAATGGAGGAGCAGGAAATGGCGGAGCTTCACCGCCGGTTACTCTCCTCCCCTGCTTCGACGTGAAGGCCTTCCTCGCCGCTCTCGTCGTCTTCACCCTCATAATGGCCATGTGGCAGCTGCATCCCTACGAATCTCTGCTCAGCTCTCTCCCCGCCGCCTGCTCTCTCCCCGCCGCCACCGCCCGCCTCCACAAATCGGCCATCTCCTTGCCTCTCGATTCCTCTTCCAACTCCACCGCCTTCGCAGGTCCGCCCCCAAAATCCAATCTTTTCGATCTGCCTCTGCGAGCTCCGCCGAGGGATCCCGACAAGCGCGTTTTCCAGGCGTACGGTAGTTCCGCCGCCCTCTTCGTCCTCATGGGCGCTTACCGCGGTGGTCCCACCACCTTCGCCGTCGTCGGCCTGGCCTCTAAGCCCACCCATGTCTACGACACCCCCTGGTTCAAATGCGAGTGGGTGCCCAACGCAAACGCCACCGCCGCCGCCTCCCCGCCGCAGCCCATCCGCGCGAAGGCCTACAAAATGCTCCCCGATTGGGGCTACGGCCGCGTCTACACCGTCGTCGTCGTCAACTGCACCTTCCCCTTCAACCCCAACTCCGACAACGCGGGCGGAAAGCTCCTCCTCCACGCCTACTACTCCACCAAGTCCCGGCGGTACGAGAAGCTGGTGGCTTTGGAGGAGTCGCGGGGCTCCTACAATGAGGCCTTCTTCCGGCCACCGTTCAAGTACGAGTACCTCTACTGCGGCTCCTCCCTCTACGGCAACCTGAGCGCCAACCGCATCAGGGAGTGGATGGCCTACCACACCCACTTCTTCGGCCCCAACTCCCACTTCGTCTTCCATGACGCCGGTGGCGTCGCCCCGGAGGTCCGTGCAGTGCTGCAACCGTGGGTGGCAGCCGGCCGGGTGACAATTCAGGACATCCGTGCGCAGGCAGAGTACGACGGCTACTACTACAACCAGTTCCTGGTAGTGAACGATTGCTTGCACCGGTACCGGCACGCCGCCAATTGGACCTTCTTCTTCGACGTGGACGAGTACATTCACCTGCCGGACGGAAGGCCGCTCGAAGCCGTCCTGCACAACCTCTCCGACTACACTCAGTTCACCATCGAACAGAATCCCATGTCGAGCAAGCTCTGTGTGCTCGACCAAAGTAAAAACTACTCCCAGTGAGTCCTCCAAAGTTCATGTTATCGATTGATTTGTGAAGAGAAGTAGGATATATTTTTTTTCTTTTAAATCATTTTGTGGCATTCAGGGAGTGGGGCTTCGAGAAGCTTGTCTTCCGGAACTCGATCACCGGAATCAGGAGAGACCGGAAATACGCCATTCGGGCGAAGAATGCATATGCCACCGGCGTCCACATGTCGGAGAATGTCATCGGCAAGACCACCCACGACACAGAGGGCATGATCCGGTACTACCACTACCACAATTCCATCAACACTATAGGCGAACCATGTCGGGAATTTGTTCCGATGCCGCCGCCGGGGAACGTGACATGGTTTGAGAAGATCCCGTATGTTTATGACGACAACATGAAGCGGCTCGCCGGCGCCATCAAGAACTTTGAGAAGCAAACCATTAATGCAGCCATTTAACAGTAGTGCAATATGCCATAACCATTGTACATCACATGTCATTCTTTGAGTGTATTCCAGACCAGATCACATGGTCCCGAATCTCTAGTCCCCTCCTAGTCCCAAATCAGATTAAGGATTCATATATTGGTCCCTCCTAATATGATCAAAGGACTAAGGAAAGCGGATCACATTCTTCTTTTTTAAGCTTCTTCTTACATCATGGAAAGGGAGAAACACATCCTGTTGTGATTCAGACAAATATTTGGTTAGATTGCTATGTTCTTTCTCATGTCTCAAGAATAGCAATGTTCGGATAGGAGCAAGGTTTGAATTCATTTTCTTGGAAAATAAGTTCCTCCTATTTAGGAGGCCGCCAGCACTGTAATTTACCTCTCTTTTACAAGACCTTGGGATGACAGTGGAGCATTTGGGATGAGATTTATCAACTTTTGCATCATGCATCACTAGAATAAAGGTTTGCCTGTTTTTGACCACTTTGGCAAAGAGGTGATGAACAGCAAAGCGAAACCCTAAATCCGACAAAAGAACCCTGAGCCCTGGTGTAAAATTGTTGGTATGTTTCATTCCCGGGTTGGTTTGTGGTGGCATGTGAGCACGGTGGCTTCAATGATGAGACAAATGGTGAACAATGGGACCATCTCAATTCAAGAATCTCTTGATGGAGGTTTTCTTAATCATAAATTCTAAAATAAGTTCTAGCAACTATATGAATTAGAAAATAAAAATATACACATGATCTAGTTGACATCAAAATTTTACAGCAAAAATTAACACAAACAATAAACAACAGACCTGGATGCAGTGGATTTGTCACCATCTTAGCGTTGTCCATGAAATTCTAATCTTGGGAAGAAGAAAAAACAAGAGGCGGATCTTTCGTAAAAATTAGAGTGACGGTGTCGTACTCTCCTCACCGATAGAAAGCATGGAGATCTTAAATTATCCAATTCTACGGTGATCATACCCTATATATATATATATATATATATATACATAAAAATCCATTCCAATAACACATATGTAATTAACACCAATTAGATCACTTAATGAGTTTTTCCGTAATGATATAAATCCGTGTGTTACAAAAAAAATAACATGCAAATCCATCTAATAACAAGATTAAATCCAATATCTCCACCTCCTTTGACAACGTCATGCTATAGAGTTTTTAAGTTTACGAAAAGTTATGAAACATGGATATGCTTAGCTTATCGTATAGATCATACAAGTTTTCATAAACAAAAAAAGATAACATTAATTCAGACTCTTAACTATGAGAAGTAAACATAGCATATGTAGTAGGGAAAGCTAGTCGAGCTGGAGAAGAAGAGCACGCGTTGTTGTCGTCGCCGTTTCATCGGCACAAACACGTGCCCTGCTTCTCCAGCTCGGCGGCAGCTTGCCCGGTCCCCTTCGCTTCCTTTCGATAAGATTATGTCGCAGGGTGATACCTTATTTATATGATCAAAACATGAGTTTGAATTTATAGGCTACCTAAAAGGATATGGTCGACAAGAATTGCAATGGAGCATGGATATCTAATCTACCCTACTAACCACCTCCACTGACTGTTTGATCAATGGCAGACCACCCACCATGGTTTCTACAAATGTATGATTATCGAAAATCCTTTCTAATTCAATCACTAACTATAAGATTTGTCGAATAATTATTTACAAAAGCTAATGACAATAGATCGTGGATAGTCAATATATTAACTGACCGAACAATATCTAAGGTAATGGTATCATATCTTTTGTAAGTGTCCATCAGGCATACTCTCCTCTCTAAGAGTCCTGAAATGCCCTTTCGGTTCAAAATTTGGTCGTTCGTTCTCCTATTGTGGCTCTCATGTGATTTGAAATTGTGTTTCGAAGAGTAGGGCATATGAAAATTCATGATAGTTCTAGGTAATGAGATAAGTCTTTTACAATATCGTCTGAAATGCGTATAATACGAAGTTTCCTCTCAATGTAATAATGAAAATTATGCAAACTAAAGAATAGATACTGTTCCTGTCTGCAAATAAGAAAATAGACACCGGGGATATAACCTTCCATGTGTAGTCAACAGAAGTCCAAAGGAGGGAAATTTGCACACTATTCAGAACAACTTGAAGCTTGTGAGGTTAAGGAGTTACTCTAAATAGCGCAGACAATTTATAACATCTGATTCCTTTACTTAATTAGCTTTCCTTAATTTGGGGTGTCATCCGTATGTGTCAGATTTAGAAACTTCCTCCGTACAAGGTATTACAGTGTCTGTTTCGGACAACGAATATTCTTCTGTTGTTAGATGTGTCAGGCGACAAAGAGGACTAGTAGCTTTAACGTCGATCGAGTACTGCACCTCAGTGACTACCCTCTAACCGACCGACTGCTCTTCTGGATATAGATAGACAGTTTGTATAACTAGATCAGTGCTCCTTTGCTGTTATATAGGACAAGTCGATCAGCCCGACCGAGTGCATCACCCCGGTTGGGTGGTTGGACAGTCGCTCTACCTTGTCTATGCAAATGATCTATTCGACTATGCAACCGATCTATCCGATTGAGTGCGATGCTCAGTCGGCTCTCTGGAGGGTCACTCTTTATATGCGAAGTTAGTCTGTTCATCCAGGCCTATGTTCACATCTGATGTCCAACTAGAACAAGTTACTCTGGCTGACAGAGTGTTTCACTTGGTCAGCCAGCTAGTCTGCATACTGTTTGCATTGTGACCAGCTAATGTAGTTTCTTTGTGGACCGATCCTTAACCTGTCTTTTCTTTCCCTGGATCAGATACCAAAAGCTTGAGTTGAAGCATTCTACCTTATTATGATCTTCGAGATCTTTGAACTTTACTAGCACAATAATAGAGGACTAAAAGGATATATTCAAGAAACCTCTTCAAGCTCAAAACTCTGCGAGAATGCATTCTAATCGATTGATCAAACAAAACTAGTTTAAAACAACCAACACTACTTGAGCAATTGATTGTATTTCTTTCTAATCAATGAACTTTTTTTAGAAAACCAAACAATTTTTGAAATCAACAAGCTGAAAAAAAAAATACTACGAATAAAACACAGATTTGAAAGCAATTTTTTATAATAGGCTTTTGCAAAAATAAAAGAAAAGAGCCAAAACCATATATTTTTTCCAAACAAGGATTGCAACAGGGTTTTTTGTCCCAACTACGAATACATATTGGGAATTTGCAAAATAAATAACAGAAGTTAATAGCATAGTTTAAGCAACCAACACACTCATCAAAAGCAGTAAAATAAGTTTTAACTTTGAAGTTTAAACTACTTCACGCACGTACAGACGACCATCTTTGTAGGTAGATAGCGTGAAGACGACGATCTTTGTATCTGTACAGAGTCCAAATCTGGAAAATATTTGCAAACCATTTGCCGGCTGCAAGCGAGCAGTGAGAAGCTCAAGATGTTCTTGGTGAAATGAGTAAGCAAGCAGATAAAATATTACAATTTTCCAAGAAACAAGCAACAGGTTTGTAAGTCAATATGATCCATGATTACATAAGGTATCTTGCTGGTCTTGATTCCCTTCAACTATAGGAATAACTTCATTCAAATCGAGCTCAAGTCTAATGGCAACAAGTGGTTCAGCAACAATCACTGGACGAGGAGCAGTCTACTGATGATACAATATCATCCTCCCTAGCTTCTGCATTCCAGATTCCTTAAAGGACTATAAAGAGTTCTCAGTTTTCTTAATTTTATAAGTAGATGACACTTCAGAAGCAGCCAAAGAAATAGCAGCTGATTCTGCAGGTTCATCAGTGCTAGGAGGGGGCATACTGTTGTCCTCTTTTGCTTCATGGGACAACTCCAAGAGGTTGATTTGTGTGTGATCAGAATGCAAAATCTTGGTGTCATCAATTGCCATGGCAGAAGAAATATTATCAGCAGGAAATGAAACAATGAAATCAGCATTTACAGCTACAGTATCTGGGGTTGAAGGTTTATGTAGGCTTTCAGTTGAGATAGAAGCACTTAATACTTCCTCCACCACGATGCTTGACATATCGTCCTGAACAAGAGGTGCTTCTAATTTCCTATCAGAATTAGTGGCATCTGCTTCTACTTTACCATCAGAAGTGCACCTACTGTCATCTTCCATCTTCTTATAATCATCACAAAAATATGTGTTCTCATCATTCAATGTGCTCGTGAAGCTAGGTTTACTACATGTACAAATGTCAGAAAATTGCACCTCATTAGTTTGCTCATCTTCAGTTGAAGTTCCAACCCCATTTCCCTACTCCACTTCTATTTGTACAAAAGCAGCTTTACCCATTCTTTCTTCCACAGGTTGTACCTCTACATTTGTAGAATTGCAGTTATCAAACAAACTCATACAGGTGATAGTATATTGTGTTGTTTGATGACCATTTAATTTGTTGTCCTGCAGTTGAGAAACATTAGCACTGTTAGTTGTAGGCCTGGCATCTTCAGTTTGTGATAGATCTTTCACAAATGCATTGCCAACTTTCTTCCCTTGCATCTCAGAATTAACATTAACAGGTTCATCATATTGGATATTGATCCTGTCTGTCAGGCGGTCGGCCGGACACCGGGGAGTGCTCTGCACAGTCGGACAAGAAGGATGCGGGTGCTGTGGCACTCGGCTGCACTCGACTGCACTCGGCTATGTAAGTAGAAGAAGCTAGAGCACTCGGCGTCACTCGGATTGGAGGGCTGTTAAGGTGGAGATGCTTGGAAACACTCAAACGTTGCGCACAGTAGACAAGCACACAATGTTATCAACCAAACAGAAGTCGCCGCTCCTTGTTTGGTCCTCCGACGCTCAAGTTAGCCCAACAACGATCAAGAAAAGTGTGCTGGATGAAGAAAAACGAAGAGGATTTCTGTGTATGCGTGCGCGTCAAAAGAGCGTACCTGAGGCCTTTCTCCATAGGCCTATTTATAAGAGGGAAAGATTCCAGCCAGCCGTGGACACGTGACGATTTCCTTCCATGCTCGGCTGTCCATATATGGGATGCTCATGATTGCGCCCGTCACGTATCCTTATCTGATAGGTGCGCTAGCTGGCAAGGAATATTCTCTGACATTCCGTTGGGCTAGGCAACAAAGGACTTTTGTCATATTACTCCGATCAGACTGCGTGATCTCCGCTTATTCTTTCTTTATGTGCTGATCGGATAGTGGCCTTGGCGATTCGGGTCGCCGACTGGCCTAGTGCTCCTTGTAGGAGATGATCCTCCGACCTCTGGGGAGTTTAATGGAACGACTTAATAACAATTCGTCCGATCGGACATTCTATCCGGTCGGGTGGGGTAGCCGCTCGGCTAATCGGCTCAGTCGGATTCCACTTGGCACTTCTGTTGACCGTGATAACCTAACATCCCATCTGACTTGATTGAGACTTTTATGATGATCTTACTCTTCCATTGACCCGCTATTGACATCCGAATCAGATATTCTTCTGAACCAACTCATCATCGCAAGATAAACTAAATGCATCATTACTGGTGCATTGTTCCTCCACTGCAGTCTGCAGGTGCAGTTCCAACTGAATTGATTTGTGACATTATGTCGAACTGGGAAATTTCCCCAGTATCCACAGTAGCTAGTAGATTCATCCCCAAATCATCTCCAACTGCCAAAGGAGTGGTAGGTTCAGAATATTTGGCACAGCCTTCTACCAGGGCATGCATACAACTATAAGAATTTGTTGTCCTTGGTTCAGTTGAGCAAGATCCATTTTCATTTCCAGATGTCAAATAGGCACTTCATGCAGGATCTGCAAAATTTACAGTTACCACAATATTCTTCTATGTTCTTCATCAGAACCCATTGGTGAGCTAACTTCTCCATTTCCAACTAATCTGTCTTTAACCTCATTGCCTTGACATAACACTGTAGTATCATCTCTTGTGTATGAGAGAAAGGAAGGCCACTCTTCGGTTTCATTCTACCATCATCCAGATCTTGTTTGTCTGGCATACCAGAAGGCAACTGGTAGCCTCCCATTACCAATGGACCCTCAACTGAGATTCCACTGTCATTCTTTCCCAGGTTTTGACCAGGGTTTGGAAGCCTCACAATCAACCCATTGATATCTCCATGACCAATAGGTATATTGAGTAGCTTTTGACATGTCAGTCCACCTTGTAATGCATTTTCTGCTGCTACAACCTTATTGACCGACTCAAACCTACCATGTGGCATAAGGCTATTCGTTCACCCCAGCACCTCCTTCAACTCGTCCCCAGGCCAACACGAAGAAGGTAAATCACGTATAGCTACTAGCCATTAGTGCAAATGGTACCAGAATGAGTTTCCTTTGGATCTCCAGATATGTTAGTTACAGGAAGCCCATTGCTTGACCTTTGACTATGGTTGATAGGGCTACCTAACTTGGTGGTATTCACCAATAGAGTGGTTGAATTTAGGGGGTGCAAATGAGTTAAATCGTTCCCGAGCCGCTCGTGAATAGCTCAGTCAAAGTTCAACTTGAGCTCGGAGTTAATCGAGCTCGAGCCAGCTTGTTTAACATTCGAGCCGAGCTCAAACCTATTTGTTATTGACTCGAGGGTTTGTCAAACTTTTTCGAGCTAGGATAATTCAATCTTAGTATATTTAAAAAAAATACTACTTTAAATAAAAGAATTAAGTTGTGCATGTGACAAAAGGCGATTCCCTCGCCCCCATCGCCTCTGCCAACCCGTCCCCAGGCCAACACGGATGAGGTAAATCACGGGTGACTACTAGCCATTAGTGCAGATGATCAAGATATGAGGGAGGTATATGCTCAGACGTGCTGAATTTCGACCTCTAAACATCATATGATAACCTCTCATATTTTAACTATCGCACCGTCCAAGGGGACTAGGATTTTATTAAGTTAGCTTTCTTCTGGATCTCCAAGTTCTTATAACTGCGCAAATTGTTCACAGACTTGCCGATGTTACAACTTTGCAGAGTATTCAGGCTTATAGGCAACTTTTCGAGCGCACGAAGTAGAGACAATAAAAAATCCTCAACTGAACTGTCACTTTCGCAAGGACTACTACCTTAATCATTCTTTCCTTTGTGAACCTCCTGGAGCCAATCATCCAGCACTGACACTCCCTTCAGTTGCACAAACTTATGAAGGGAATCAGATTTCTCCATGGTTGCAATGACATCAGCAAGCATTATCCGACCAGCCAAATCTATTTTTTTCTCTTTGTTACCTAGTTGCATTAAACTGACCAAATTCCCAACACCTTCAATGCTTACAAGCCTACATTTATCTGCCATTTTATTAATTTCTTCCTTAATGTTCTCAGACTTTCCATCACTTAGTTTAGAATGCTGTCACCTTTGATTGGATCCACATCATCTTCAAGATAGACAGACAATTCATTGACTGAGTGGAGTACTCGGTCGGTCGTCCGGAAGACCCCCTTTAGAGAATGAAGGAAGTAGGCTAATCGGATCCGCTGAGCCCTACGTATGGTCGGATGTAGTCGATAAGCGAGCAACCGATCGGACAACTCCACCAGATAAGCAAACTCCGCTATAGAAGGAAAGTTATCTCTCTTAACAACCGACCGGGTGATCCGTTCGGGTTGATGACACTTTGAGGCGTCTCCAGTTATATCAATGACGAATGGCCGGTCGGAGATATTCTCACCAAGGCAGAACGACCGATCGACATCGACCAGGGTGTGATATCCGATCGACCCAACAGACAAAAATTCTCCTTGTCGCTTAGTCCAACAAGATGGCAGAAGAATATTTTCCAGCTGTGATTTCTTACACGGAGAAGCTTTCCAGAAGGACATGTGTCACCGCTGCACGTCAATCACGGAGAACAATTATGGAAAACCTATTAAGGAATCGTGCAAAACCCTAAAATGACGCTACTATTTTCGGTATAAATATTGTCTCTCAATAAACACTAAAGGTAGGCAATTTCACAGCATCCACATTATTCTTCATCGACAACTTCATCGTCTCCTTCATCTTCTTCATCAAGGACTAACTTGAGTGTCGAAGGACCAAACCAGGGGACACCTCTCCTTGTTTGGCCGCTAATGTTTTCTTTAAGTTTTCTTTGAATAAAGAGTAGTTTTTCACTTCATTAACAGTCTCCAAATCCATGTGGATGATAATTTTCTCGGTGTCCATCTCCTCACTCACAATCAGGAACATTTATATATAGTGATTCTCTAAATTTAAAGAACAAAACTCTTGTCTTAAAAATAAAATAACATGTATTTTTTTCAATCTATCTCTTTACACTCGTTCTTTTCAATCTCTCTCTTTCTATCCATTCCATAAGTATAATAATAAAAAATAGAAGAGAGAAAAAATAATAAAAAATTAAAAATAATAAAAAATTTAGAGTAGATTATGAGTGTGTAGTGAAAAGTGAAAAA
>JBBPFQ011046772.1:0-7500 GCA_037974815.1 Kaempferia elegans | reverse complement strand
GTAGTTCAGATTCAAGTTGGTTTAGTGAGGGCGACCGCGAAAGTCACCGAATGGCTCAGTACAGTCTCTGGGCTTTTCTGCGCTTTCATTGGATTAGTTTCCGGATAGGGAAGAAGGGTAGCACCATCCCGGGTGTTAGGATATATTTGTAATGTATAATATTCTGTTAATAAAAAAACACATGGAGTCATTTTTGCATCCTTGCATCAATACCCTAGCACCGGGTATCCTTAACGCCTGCCACCAGGCCATACCCGCAATTACACCATACCGTCGCCATACAGTCTCATAGACCCGCATCTTTTAAAGAGACGAATTGGTACGTATGGGCTTCCGCCATCCATCTTATCATGCGATAGGCATCTTATGCTGCGGCAAGCATACTATGATGCGACATTTATAGGCGGGGAAGTAGCCTTGTAGTCTTGCTTGTTCATCCTCGGGGAACTGAACTCCCTTGAGATAGGAAAAATCAAGAGTGAGGTAGTGGACAACTAAGAAAGATTATCTTTTCAAGGCTAGAAGTGCTATAAAGGAAAGTAGGTAGAAGAAGGAGACAAGAACTATCTTGCTATACCTGAATCAGTTTGACTCAATGCTTGCACTTGGATCTTTCTCCCCAGCTTCTTTCTACGATTCTAGTCAAGCCCTGCTAGTATGCCTCGAGAGCCTGAGCTACTATTTGATTTTCCTTACCCATATATCACAGTTAGTACCCTCAAAGCCATTGCCTTTCAAGTAGAGCGTCTTTTCAAGTCAGTCTTGTCCCGCCTGCTCGTTAGCAAGTGCCTCGGGCCCTGCCTCTCTTTTCCAACAATCTCAGCCGAGTGCTTCGTTCCTCTCCTTTTAGGCGAGCTACTTCGTTCCAGCCTTTCTCTTTCGATTTTGAAACACTTTCGGCTTGAACTCTATTCGTTTGAGCTCGCAACCCTTCTCGACCTGTCTTTTCAGACTCATTCCCTTTCTCTTTTGAAACAATCTTAGTTCAAGCAATGGTCGACAGACTCATCTCCAACTAGATTTCCGGAATGCACTCCTAGACAGGGAAGCGCAGGTTCGAGCCCAGCTCGTGAAAAGGCCTTTGCTATTAAAGGAGAATGAGCTTTCTCTATCTCCGCAACTCTAATTGTAACATGATCTGGGGAAGCTGTTCAGTAAGGAAAGATCGTATCCGCGTAGAGCAGCTAGGGCTAGAGCAGCAATCTTCTTACTTCCGGCTGACTGAAAGGGAGAATAAGACTCTTTATTTGCCTTAGTTTGCGAAAGACCCCCGGAAATACAAAGAAGAGTAAGAATACAGTTTCTAACAAGTATAAATCTCCAGATTCAGCGAATGGAGCAAGAGCAGGTTTATCAGCTGGAAGTCATGTCCCCGGCTAGCGGAGAAATGGAACTATCCTTGCGACTTCTTCCCTAGATTCATTCCTTCCTTAAGGGAAGTTCTCATTCGAGGATTTGAGAGGATTCTCATCCGGCTCTTAATCAGCGAAAGAAGGAGTACAAGAGGTCTCACCCGGCGGACCAGTAAACACTTTACCTACGCGACAGTCAAATGAGCATTATACTGAGTCATTGGAAATCGAAGTAAGGGAATTGGAGACTTCCCCAATCGGAGAGAAGAGGAGTGACCTAACCACTTAGGAAGAATCGAAACCATAGAATTCCAGCTTCGCCGTCCTTACCTTCAATCCAATCTGATTCTGATTCCGCGGAAAGTCTTGGATTGAGCTTTCACCCCGGCACCTGCGCATACGTGCTCCTTTACTGCCTACGCTCACGAAAGACAAAGCCACTCACACGAATCCATGGACCCCTTACTTACTGCTGGCTTTGAGCTTTCTTGCTTGCTATCCGCCAGCTAGCGGAAGACTTTACCGAATGCGCCAACCAACCTCTGGTGGCAACTCCAATATGTATAGTATAATAAGGCGAGGAAGCGAACGTACCGGATAGGATTGACCTCTTGCCTTTACCATTAAAGGCCTATTATTTATTTGATTGGAGACTTTCCATTAGAGAGTTTCTGGGCTGGTCTATGATAGAAATTCAAAGAAATTCATTCTCTCTTTCCTTCCTGTGTACTTACCCATGGTAAAAACCTTTCCTAAACTCAACTCATGCACTCAGAAAGATCCTCTTGACTTGAGTCCTTCTCTTCCTGAAGAGCTGATGAGCGTGGGATATAGATTCAAAACAGATATGTGTGTGGTCTTCGTGTACCTCCACCTACAGGGCTGGCTGTGCCCACCATCTTTATCTTTGTCTCCCCGTCCTACCGGGGTCCGCCTCTTATTCCACATTCCTATACTAATCTAATTTGGATTAAGATTCCAAAATCTCTCAATATATCACGATTACCCTCTATCGTCCAGTCCATGGCCCGGTCTTTCTTTTGAAAAAGTCTTGCAAGAGACTTTTAAACAGTTCTTTTCGGTCTTTCAGGTCCGCTTGCCATATCAGGTGACGCGGAGAAAGCAGCTAAGAGCAAGAAGAAGTTGGTTTGTAATCAACACTACGGGGGTGCTTGAGATAACCATGTCGAAGAGATAAGGATAGGCTAAGCGTGTCCAGTGCACTACGAACAAAGAACGGAATAGAAGGGGCCTAACCAGTCCTTCCTTGCTCCCGTTGAGGGATAGAACTCTTCCAATGAAGTAGGTGATACATCCGAACAAGAAGCAGACTAAGACAGTGATTCGGATCTCACACCTTCCACCAGCCTCTTACAATAAGGGCTTTTTTGTCGAGTTGCTTTCCTTCGTGTTGGTAGTTGGTAGTGGTACCTACCTGCTAAGCTATCCCCTTTTATTCTATACTCTATTTTTTTCCCGCCCTGAGGAGGGCCCAGCTTTCAAAGGGAGTGAAGTAATTGGATTTAGGATGTCACTAGGCGACTAACCCACCTTTCCGATACAACTTCTTTCTACTTCCGGATCTCGTAATAAAGGAAGAAAAGAAGAGCTTGATCCGCTCGAAGAGTTTCCCACCCGGACTGTGACTTCTTTCTGATTCCCCAATCCCAGCTTGGACTTCCCCGTGTAAGGAGTTTTATCCCAGATTGGATTCATTCTGTTTTAGCCCGAGACTTCTAAACTATAGGCGTAAAGCAGGTCATGAACCCACAGTTTTGTCACAGCTTTGGAATTGGAATCCACATGCTAGATGCGAGGCTTCTTGTCGAGGCACAGCTTTTATTCCACGGTTGTACCATCGCCTTATCGTGTTCCAGTAGCCGCACTTGCTACTGTCTTGGTGTTCCAAGGCTTTCTATCTGGCTTAGCAGCCCTTCTTCTTCTGGTGTGCCATGATGGTATGGAAGATGCATTTTCTCTGGCCGTTGCAGGGCACTTCTTTGACTAAAGCAACAAGGGCTTTAGGAGTTACACCGGTTTGCCTTCTGGCTTGACTGAATGGACTGAGACCGAGGAACAGCTATCGTGCTACTGGCTTTTAACCGAATTGCAACTTTCTAGCTCTTAGCTTGACTACCTCTACCGAGAAGCTCTCTCTCGCTTCAGCCCAACCAATTCACAGACGATGAAAAGAAGTCCTCAAATCCTAAGTACACTAAGTGGGTAAAGACGAAGCAGTTGCTCGTTAGCTGGATCAACGCCACCTCCGGATGGAAAGGACAAGGAGCTGTCGGATGTCAATCTCTTTTCTTTTATGCTGCATGCAGCTACCTTCCATCGGCACATTATTCGCTCTGCTACAACGAACGAACTAAATGGCAGACCATCGAGAGTGAGTGAACGGCTAGCCAAAGCTTCTCGTTTGGAGAAAAATCGTGGTGGAAATGCGGTTGAAAGCTGAAATGAGACGACAGAACGAGTGAAAGAAGTTCCAGAAAGTCAAGCCCCTTTTGTTGTGTTGGGCAACATGGGAGTGCGAACTCGGTTCCCCGTACGACACACACTACTATTAACGCTCTTTCTCAATCAGGTCTGGAACGCACAGTGTTGTTCAACCTTTCCCTTTGTCTTTACTACTCGATCGGAGGGCTTATGGCCGCTTTCCTATTTCTTTCTGTTTTATGTCGCTAATGGTCGCTAAGGCCGCTTTAGCTGCAGGTTCGTACTGTTTAGTTTAAAGCAATAGAGGGCGCCTTCGCTTCGTAAGGCATGGCCCTATGCCTTACTCGCTCCGGGAAGTACTTCTTCGATGCAGCTCACACAGTCCTATTCAACTCTTCCAAATCTATGAGTGAGATTTCCACTCTCTCAAATGTAGGGTATCTTTCCTACTATCGGTTCCTTTCATTAGAGACGAATAAACCCCACTTAAGGTTTGTTACCCACCGGAATGGATTGCACTTTTCTTTCCCACCGGTTTCAGAGCGCTGTTTTCAACCCCATGAGGAGTCAGTCAATGCACGATGAGGAACTACCAACCGGTAACCAATTGACGTCGGATTCCGGTGAAGCGAAAAGCGCCTTTACCTTTAGTTGGAAATAAATATAGGTCGGATTTCCACTTCTATAAGCGAACTCAAACCACAAACGTTATCTGTCCTGCCGGTGAGTTACAGTTAAACGCCCTATTCGCTATACCGTTAGTGACGCTTATCACGCTTTCAATCGGTTAAACGCATTCTCTTACCCGTTGAACTTATTACTTTCCGCTTTTCAGTCAGAAATTCAGATTGTGACCTACCGGTTACCGGCTCGGAGCAATCAAGCTCAGAGAGCACTACTGGGCGGTGGCTTATCGTCGTCCATTATCTAACCGAAAAGACGTGAAGTAAAGACGTGTTCTTATTATATGTAATTTAGAGTCGCTTTTAACAGTATAAGGTACGGAACCCCATGCCGATTTTCTTAATACCCTGTTACCTTGAACGATAGATTGGTTCGACTCCCTTCAACCCGGGCAAGCAATTAGTCCCTCTACGGTACCGCCTCTTTCAACGCGGAATAGCTGAACAATCGGAATAGAAGTCCTATTTTAACCTTTCTCGAATTCGCTTTCCGTGGTGACTCATCAGATTATAGAGTGAAGCCTTTAGCGAAGGGATTTAAATAGGCTTTTTAGAACTGTACCCCTAAAGCAGCGAATATAGGTCAGTGCTTTCCTTTCTTTTCCCTTCCCCGTTGTCCTTATTGTATTGTCATATTTCTAGTGGGATGAAAACAGCGCTTTCGTAATTCGTACATCACTAGTCCCGATACCGCGTCTTATCCGCTTTTCCCTGGAACTATCAATATACCGAATAGCCGATTGGGAACTATACTTTTCGTAACTATACTAATAAGGGGTGGGGAACGGAAGCGCAGAAGTGAAGTAACGAAAGCGGTTTCCTAGGCTTTCGAAATGTGTTTTTCATTCCAACCTTTTTAGAACGGATAGGCGCTTGGTACCTGTAAATACACTTTTTAGAATGATTTCGTGCTGAACCTGGTAAAGGGGACTTCTTTTTCATTTCGATAGGTAGGGTAGGAATATACCTAGGAAGGAAGCGGAAGTGAAGGACAAAGGTGCCTTGAACAGGCGGGGAAAAGACGTTTAAAGCGGAGGTTTGGAACCCTTTACCAAATTCACCAGTCTGAAGTGAAGAAGTGATCGATTCCTTAATCTTTAAATTGCGTAAAAAAAAATAATGAAATGGCTGTTTTATTGCCAACCCATCTCTTTCTTTCAATCGGATGCCATGTGTGAAGCATCTATCTCTCTCAGGACCTCACCTTCGTGACCTCCTGACGGAGGAAAGACTGATGTCATGGTTAGCAATCAAATCTGGAATCTCCGACAAAGCATCTGAGATCGGACAATTGTGTAGATGAGAGAGTGGGACGGACCTTGCTCTTAAGGGTCGAAAAAAGACCTGGTTGCTTTCTTTCCTGGGAAAGACCAGATCTACGGTCACACTTCAATGAGTGAGCCTCAACCTAGACATCGAACTCCTAGCTCTTGAGCTTATTTACTGTTGAAAAGGGTACTGTTCGTAGCTTGGCCTTTTTCGATTTCCTATTTAGCGCTTTGAATTCTTCTGCTGTTCCTGCCTAGCGTTGAGGCCATAGGGCTTCCTTGTAAAGAAGTTCGAATTATAATAAAGTAACGGTTCGGGAGAGCCTATGCGGAAGCCTTTTTTTTCTTCTTCAGCTTGCTTTCCTGCGTCTCTTACGATGGCTTGCTTGCTAACGTAACGAGCAGAGGGAGGGCGTGCTACGAGCTTCCGGTGGACCAAGTTCTTATAAAACAGCGTATTTTCCGATCTACGTCTCGTGCAAGATGCTGGGTGGCATGGAACTACTGGTAATGAATCCATCTGCTGATGGTATAAGCGGCACATACCCGACCTTCACTGGAAGTGACATAAAAAAGACAGCTGAATCAAAAAGAAAGATGTCGATGAAAACGTATTTTATCCCCTATCGCACGGAAAGGGAAACCTATAGTTTGTTTGATAGGCCCGGAAATGCTTCTTATTGGTTCCCTGCCCCCTATCGATGTGAATGGATTTTTAGACTAAACCCAAGACCACGCTCTTCCCTTTTGAGTCTGCTCTTAGGTGCCTAGCCCGAAGAAGGAAAGACGAGGCATAGCAAAGGCTAAGGCGATGGAAGCAAGACTGAGTCCCTGTGGGGAAGGCCTATTTTGCTTTGATACGAAGGAGTTCATTAGCTGCTTGGTAGGCTGCTTCTTGATTCAGTATTTGTATTGGATTTCTTTTCTGATTTAATATACTTACGCGTAGAAAATGTGACATAGAGCCATACCGGCCCCCCTCTCTCCGTTTCGAAAACTGGACATCCAAATGCCTTGCGCTCACGGCCCATTCTTCACGTTGAAGTTAATCGTGGCAGCAGCCCGAGGTGGGAACGCTTACGAGACACTGGTCTCAGCCAACTCACAAATAGGGACACTTCCGAAGAAGAATAGGTTATGTTCTCCAACACCTGAAGCTAAAGAATTCGGAGAAAGTATAAACAGAGATCTGCTCTTCCGCTACTTACTAATAGAAAGGTTTTTTCCAGCGGGCTATCGAATTTGGAAAAGCCATCATGCTGAAGTGACACTCGCAACTAAGGCTAAGATCAAAGTCTCGATGTCGGGAAAGCCCTTGTTTTAGATCTTCGCATGGCTGTCCCGTCCCTTTCTCTTACTACAAGTAACTTAGTCCCTATAGTTCAGGTCAAATCATTGGTCCGGGAGCGAAGCTGCTTCTTTTGGGAAGTCTGGCTCGACTAGTTTGGAATGGGATGTGGAGGGGGTTTTCCCCGACAGGAGTCGTGCCTGAATCCTTTCTCGTTCTTCTCTTTTAGCTCTGGAAGGTGCGGCTGGATCACCTCCTTTTCAGGGAGTTGGGTATTTCGCTTCCCTTTGCCGAAGACAGCCATGTTCGCTTACCTTGAATCAAAGAAGATCTCGTAAGTAGAAAAGTCTTCCAGTGGAGAAGATCAATCAAATCCGTTGTTCCTCCGTGCGCAAGTTAGTTTACCTCGACTAGAAGAAGGGGGGATCCTTATATCAAAGAAGAGGTAACTCGAATAAGAGTCTATG
>JBBPFQ011046556.1:0-10451 GCA_037974815.1 Kaempferia elegans | reverse complement strand
TTGAACGAACATAAACAAGCTCTTACCAAGCCGAACACCAAGCTTGTTCACGAACGTTTGGTTCATTTACAGCCCTACGCTCAGGTAATTGTAATCTTTCTCGATAAATGGACGACTTTAGCAATTGAAAAATGGATCTTAACAAAACGAAAATTCATATGGTTTAATGACATTAGCAGATAATCTTTCAGAATACAAATGTTCGAGGTCTGATCAATTCTCTCCTGATTCCAAGCAACTTCATTCCCATCAGCCTCAACCAATGCTTTTGCACCTACAAAACATAACCACACTGTAAATACTCAACCAAAAACACAAATCACCGGTAGACTAAAATGCAGCAGAGTTAAATATCGATATTTACAAAGCAGAGTTAGGCAATCTCGCTCCAAACATATTTAGTCTACTAATCGTTTAATCAAATTCTAAATAGTCCTTAGAATAGTCCACCTTATTAGATTCTGGACTCAATGTACTAAACTTAGACCTGAAGCTACGATCATCATGTGAGTACAATTTACATACAATAAACACCGTATCATTATATGAGAATTGTCCACCATCAGAACAATTAACTAATTCCCCGCAAAATCACTTTCCCTAGTTTTCCACACGCCGTTTTGACGCTATAATTACAACGCAAATTACTCTTAATTTAATTTTTTTTAAATAGAAATCTAAAGACTCGACGTGCACTCCGAGCATTTCGGGCACGTGCTGTCGCCGTTTGATGAGTCGGCGTTAACGGCGACCGTCGAATGCCGTTACTGATCTCCGAGCTTCATCGTGTCCGGCGACGATTTGGTATTCGCTGCTCCATCGACGCGGTTCCTCTTGAACCCGATCGAGACGCCGAAGAGCCTCGTGCTCGTCGTGCAAACCTCCGCCTCCTTCTTCTTCTTCTTCTTCTTCGTCGCCGCCTCCGACTCCGCCGTCTCTTCCTCCCCGTCCTCCATCGGCGATCCCCGCAACGCCAGGTCCAGCTCCTCCGCTGCCGCCGAGGTCGATCCATCTCCGCCGCCGCTGCTGCTCGTCGCCGCGTTGTGCCGACAGCTGGGAGCGTACCTGGACATGAGCTGCAAGATGCTGTTGCACAGGCTCTTCATCTGGCACAGCTCCCGGCACAGGCTCTTGTTCTCGAGCCGAAGCCGGTCGTTCTCCTCCTTGAGCTCGGTCGGCTCGGCGGAGGGGATCTGCCCGCCGCTGGGGGAGGAGGTCGAGGAGATGATCTGCTCGTCCCCGGAGTTGACCGGCGATCCGACGGGGTTCGTGGGGGGCGGCGCTGACGGTGGAGTCGCCGCGGTCGTTGGAGGCGCCAGCGAGATTTTCCGACGGTGAATCTCGCAGAGCAACCGCTTCTCGCCGCGGCGGAAACACTCGTTGGCGAATTCCCATCGATCTGGTACGATCTTCCGAAAACCCTAAAAAAAAAAATCGACCCACCATCAGAATCAAAAACTCAAACCGATCCCTCGGAGTACAGGCGATCGAAAAAAATCAATTCAAATCGAAACAGAGGATGAGATCTGTGACGCACGTAGGTGTTGAGCTGCCGGACGAAGCTGGAGAAGTTATTGTGCTTGAAGTATTTAGGGAGGACGTCGCGGGCGAACTCCGCTGGCCGCCAGACGACGAAGGTGGAGCCGTCGTCGTTCCACGAGATGATGTCGTCCATGGAGGGATCGTCCACCAGCTGGTACGTCTTAGTGAGGAAAGGCGTCGGAATGGAGCGCTGCTGCCCTTCGAGTGCCGGCGGTTGAGGAGGCGGACACTCCTCCTCTGCCGCCGCCGTCGGCGATAACTCCGCCCGGTGATTCATGGTATCGCCGCACAATGTCTGGAACTGCTGGAATGAAACGCAAGATTCTAGAAGCTTCGCAAAGGGGGGAACATATAAAGGGCATATAAAAGAAGGAAAGGAGGAGGAGGAGGAGAAAGGAAGGAAGGAAACGGAAACAGATAAGGATGGTAAATTGGAAGGGAAGGGAAGAGAAGAGAAAGGAAAGAGAAGGGATCGACGAAACCGAGGGAAAGAGGCGTAAAGGAAAGTTACGTTACGTTTCGAGAAGGTTCCCTTCTAGTAACCCCAGCTCTAACGAACACGTGCCGGTCAAACGGAGTAAGGTTACTTTATTCTGATACTAACGCCTTACGGTGGTGCCGTTGTACCACTATATCATTTTCTTTTTTCAATTTAATCCTCAATATATAATAAAATTTTCATTTAATCCTCATAATTAGAAATATTTGTCTACCATCTAACTAATGCTATAAATGAAAATGTATTTCCTTAAATAAACTTATTTATAATAAAATAAAATTTTAAATAATTATTAATGTACTAAGCTGGTTAATCTTATAAAAAAAAATATGTTAGTGTATATTCATTTAAAGATTAAGTTGATAATTTTACTATTCATGTGAATAAATTAATAAATATTTTTCTATGACTTTTTATTATATTTTTTAAAAGTATGCTACAAATTTATTATTATTATATATTATATGTTATATATTTCTTCTTTTATAATTGAAGTTTTTAATTCTTACTATCTAATTAATTCTAAAGGCTACTTGTATAAAAGGTAAATTTTAAGTGTCTCAACAACTATGTTGATAGCTGACTCTAGTAGTTTAGTAGTTTTCATCATCCCTGTAAGACTATTTTAATACCGAGTCAAATACTATGTTGATGTTGGTGAAAAAAATCATGTGTCTTTTTACCCATAGATATTTGATCGCGACGGTCTAATCTAAATTTTTTATCAAATTCAAGTACATATCCTAATAGAGGATCAAAATTAGTAGAGGAGCAAACCATGATCCCTCAGTAATCTCTCTGTGCCTTTGCCACCGCACAACCCTCGGATTTTTTTTTTTTTTTTTCTATATTACGCTGATAGGCAAGACGTGGATAAATTATCGAAAGTTTGTAAGGCATAAATTGCTATTTTCTTAAATTCTAAAAGTGAAATGAAAATATCCATAAACCTAGGGTGCATAATGGAATTGTCCGCCGTCAACAACCCGTCGGTCCACGTGGCCCGTCAGGGTCAACAAGTATGGAAGCGGGCGCGAGATCTAGAAGCTTTCCGCGCCGAAGCGCGCCGTCCAGGGACCATCCGCGTGGTCTCCAACAGGAAACAGGTTTTGTCCAGCGAATAGAACGCGTCGGTGAACGCCGCCCCGCGGTTGGTGGCCCGTCGCCTGCAGCAGATCACGAGAGGGACGGGCGGATCTGCTGCTGCTGCGCTTGTCTTTGCTGTAATTCCCTACTTGTTTTCTAAAAAACCTGTTTATTAAAAAATAGGGTACAAGTACGACTTGCAGTAGTTAATGGGAGCTTCTAGAAGATCTATATGAAAAATACACAACAATTCCTTTTTACTCCAAATTGGAGACACCTTGTTGAAATATGACTTATTTCCAAAGCTTTTTCGAATTTTTGAACGAAATTTATTTGTTTTTTATTTGTTATTTTACGTTGAATTTAATTGGAATTAAAGGCTTAGATTTGTGGGTTCGAGCAGATCTCTGCTTGGTAACTACAGCTCTGTCCAAAGATTAGTCAGCTGCTGAATTGAACCACGAGGAGGAAAAGAGTTGATCAAGGAGAAGCAAGGTCGGATTCGTGGGATCGGAGTCGTAGCAGTCGTCGTCATGGTAAGCGTGAGGCGCGACGACACCGGCGCCGGCGGCCCAAGCGAGGTCGCTGACCAGCGGAGCACGGCAGAGGGGGCAGGTGCTCCGGCCATGCTCCACCCAGCGGTCGAGGCAACCGCGGTGGAACACGTGGCGACAATCGCTCAGCTTCCGCACCGCCTCCCCCTGCTCGAACTCGCACAGGCAGATGGTGCAGCGGCTGCCGCGGCCGTCGCCGTCGTATCGCGTGGCGGGGAGCGCTCGGTCGACGGCCAGCGCTGTGGACTGACGGCGGCTGACGCGCAAGACGTTGTCGAGGAGGAGGCCGCCGAGGCCGGCGGCGTTGAAGGCGTCCGAGACGAGGCGGCGCAGGTAGCCCAGCAGGAGGGCGATGTTGAGGAGCGTCCGAGGGAGGAGCAGCTCGGAGTAGCCGCCGACGGGGAACCCCATGTCTCTTTCTTCGTCCTCTACGTTTTCCGCTTGCTGGCGAGCTGTGGTTTGACATATAAATAGATTTTACGGATAGATTTGTAGTAATCCAATGAGAATGCATGACGTAATGAATGTTAGATGTTTTTAAACTGAAGAATGTTTTTGATTAGGGTAATCAAAAAACATGAGTTCGTGCCATTGATGATGCTTTAAGGCCTGAGGAGGAGGAAAGGTGTCCCTAGAAAAAGAAACCAGATCCAGGAATCAAGGTTTCTTTACAATTCATCTTTTTGTTTGTGTCTGCTGCTTGTTAGTGTTTTGTTGATTTACGCTTGCTTTGACGGTTAACATTATACACCATGAATATATCAACTTTTTTTAACAGAGAATTAGGAGAGAAAATGATAAGGATCAATGAATTCTGAGCTGCAATGAGATTTTCTCATAATCATCAAGTCTAATGCTCGACTAGGAACAATAGTAACTGCTTGAGATAACAAGTCAGCAACACGTTCAGATCACTTTCTGAGATGTTGCAAAATCTACGACAAGAATTAGGATGCGTATATTAGGTTCAAAAGGGCACATCAGAAAATCTATGATTGAGTGTTCAAAATGCTTACGATCTAATTTTGCGACAAGAATTAGGATGCGTGTGTTAGGTTCAAAAGGGCACATCAGAAAATCTATGATTGAGTGTTCAAAATGCTCACGATCTCTTGAATATCTTCAATGTTTGCAGGTAGCCCTGCAAAACCATGCAAATCAGTGCCTCAGTGAATTTTGGGAGGTCTGTTTAAGTTGGATCGAATTGGCCTTGGACTGGCTGCTTAAGTTCGGTTTAAAAACATAGCTATGAAATTACCTTTGTAAGTAACCATATGATTCTCTTGGCTGGAAAAACTTGGCATCTTCATGTTGTTGGACCTCTCACGATGCAACTCTGCTACTTTTTTTTGCAGTTTGGATGCAGTCTCTGCTAAGTCTGTGAGAACAGCAAATAGATTGTCTGATATAAGAAGAGAGTAAAAGAATCAAAAGCTAAGTAATGCAAGGTAGCTTTCCACACACTAAAGAAGCACACTGATGGAAAAGGTATCAGTCATTACACGCCACACCATTTCTCACTATATTAATTTTGTAACTATTTGAAAATTGAAGTGAATGTAATGGTTGTTTAGTCCCACTCCTAACCAAGAAGTTGCAATGCAAGTGCACAAGATCAAGTTTATTCAAATTTCAGACATTAATATCACATATGATAAATATTAATCGAAATGCCCAAGTTAAGCAATTCTTGCTATAATCCAAATGCTAGATTCTGCCACTGTTCTCCCCTAAGGGTGATTTCACTAGATCTAATTGAAGGAAAAAATTTAAGTTCAGATCTAATGCAACACATTTCCTTTTCACACAACCGACAACAATAATTAATAAAGAATCTACAATAAGGAATACAACGTTTATGGTGTCATGAGTATGACAATCATAAAAGATACGAGTAATCTGTGAAAATTTCTTACCAGTCTTTCTCGATCATTCATAGAATTTATATATAATTTTCCTTTCGGTATCAAAAAATTTAAAATTAAAAGAAAAAATATAGGCAAAGATGAGAGCATTGATACAAGAGGGGAAAGGATGAAGTGGTAGCAAGCAAAAGCAATTTGGTGAAAAGAATCTAAATGAGTTAGGTAAAAACCTTGAAACATTTGATGCACAGAGGGTTCCTCAAGCATGTGTTGCACTTCAGCCACAGTAGCATTGAAATTTTTGCTGGCAGTTGACTTCTGCTCCAAGAAACTAATCTCTCTGCCCAATTCATTGAATTCCCTCCCAGCCTGATGGAGTCAATTTTAGCACTTTGAAACAAAAGAAAATAAGAAGAAAAAAAAAATGGTACGTTTTTTACAGCTGCAAGTTTGTTTCTTAAAGAGTATATTTCAGAATCAAGCTCATAGTCAGGGCAACATTCCCGAAGCAGTGTGACAGCCGATTCTTCCTGTAATTAGATCAAATAATAGACACAGATTATCAATATCAAATTTTTATCTGACAAAGTTAAAAAAAAAAAAAAATTCAGAAGCAAATGTATCTGATTTATGATCCAATGGTTTATGTATAATCCTGAAAGAAAGGGTATCAATGACAATCCCATAACTTTATTCCATGGCTATTGTCAAGATCATAATGGACATATGAGTTCCTGCTGATAGGACAGCAACTATACAAAGATCATAAATAATAGGCAATGATTGCAATAGTAATTAAGAAGACAACATGATAAGCTTGGGATTTGTGTTAGAAATAGAATAGCTGATATATGAAATGTTGTGTCTAAGATATGCTGAAGCACAAACAAGCCCATTGTGAGAAATGATACTTGTGCATAAATGACAACAAAGCATAAATAGTACCAAGAAAAGGATCTAAGATATCGATTACAGTGGATATCAATTGAAGAAAATATACTTGGCATAACAGAGTTTAGTTCCTCAACTTTGATTAGCATAAAATTGAAAAACTTACAGAATTGGGCAACACAAATCCATCAGGAACAGAAAAACAAGTTTGAAGGCAGTACTTCTCCCACATGCTCATACGCTTGTCTAAAACTCCTTTCATCAAGTATTGAAGGGAAGAAACACCCTATCAATAAAATGAAAATACATAAAAATTAACAATAACATCATCAAACTTCCTGTCGAAGATATTTAATTCATCTAGTTTCTTCCTTTGCTTTTCAAAAGTATTACCAGGTATGTATTACCACATCCTAGTATTCAATTGATTATTAGTTGGACATTTGAAGTCACTCTAACAGAAAGTAGTGAGGATAAGATTGCTTTCATATATAATACCACTTTATTTTCATAAGCTTAGAGATTGAATTTGGTATTTCTGGAATGGAGTGTCCATACTTTGTTCTGAACCATAAATTCCCCTAAACCTCCACCATTGTCGTATAAGTTAGTATAATCAAAATATAAAAAAACATGATCAGGTAAATGATGCAAAGCAATCTTAGTAGAAACTATTTTAAACATGAACATCATTGAAGTGCAAAGAATGATACGAACTACAGGAACCAACATAATTTCTTGTGTGACTAGGAAAAGTTAACTGTACGATTAATGGTCATCTATTAGAAACAATCTTAACCTTTGGTAGATCAGATCATATAGCTTCTAGTACCATCAAGCCTATAGGCCCTTACTGTTCAAATGACATACTAACAGTTGCAATCACACAAAAAACAATATGACATACTAACAGTTGCAATCACACAAAAAACAATCACACAAAAACATGTTTAGAATCGTTAGATACAGAGAAAAGAATCACACAAAAAACTAGTGAATAAAATCAGAGCCAATCAAAGTAAATACAACTTTTTAGTTCTTAAATTTGTATCAACTATATCAAGAAAGCATAAGTTTTACAAGAAGGCTCCTAATTACTCAAGCAGACACGTTGATGAAGTCAAACTTCTGAACTGAAGAAGATTAACCCAGAGAATTCCAAGCAGTGCATTGATTTTCATTTCATAAATCCCAATGAGCAAGGTTAATTACAAAACCACTTCAAGACGACCAGCTGGCATGAGTCACCAAGTACCGAACACTAACATAAACTAGTTGTACCGCATACTAGGTAGCAGGTTTCTAATTGCAAAAATTTTCACCTTGCTCGAAAACGTAAAGCGATCCGGCAACATAGAAGAAAATAACACGAGACTTACGTTTAAGCAGGCACTGAGCACACTTACCCTGGTCAACTCTTCGGACCGATCGGCGCCACCGCAGACAATTTCCGTTGCTTGCCTGGAAGGAAATACAGAGGCGAGCTTTCAGATTGGAAGAAGTGAAACGCGACGGATCGGGAAATGGGGAAAACGAGAGGTGGAGCGAAGGGCAGGAGACGGAACTGGAGACACAAATCGAAGGCGGAATCGGACTTGCCGTCGACGGCGTTGAGCACTTCGTTGAGGAATAGCTGCGGATTGAGGTCGAAGGCTCCGAACACCGCCTCGCTCTCGCTTCCCTCCATGGATCTCCCTTCAAACCCTCGTCTCTGTCGGGCCAATCGAGGGAACTGAGCCAGTACGATACAGTTTCAAAATCAGTGATCTAAAACCGAACCAAGGCTTCAACCGGTTGATCGAACCGGTTGTGTTTTGTCGTTTTGATGCCAAATGATGCCGTTGCACTTCGAACTCCAAATAAGGCTCTCTGATCAAATCACAACCGTTAAATTCCTCATCGGAATTCCATATAAACCCTAGAACACCATTCCTCTCCTTCCTCCCATGCTCATCCCACTCCGATCCGCTCTTCACTCTTCGCTTCATTGCTAGGGTTTGCTTCAATTGCTCTCATTGCTCTCATTTTCCCGTAGATATTGATCATTTAGTCAGTTTTTTTTATTATTCTAATCGTTCATACGATTTCTTTTCTCTTGTTCTCCAATCGAATCGAGCAGTACATCGCAGAGGGAGATCGAGATGAAGCAGATCCAGTACTCCGAGAAGTACTTCGACGACATCTACGAGTACAGGTAGCCATCTATTTCCCCTCTTTTAGTTTTCTTACTCACCTAAATCTGATTGTTTTGTTCCTTCGCTAATAGTTGTGGATTTTGTTCCTCTTTCTCACGGGTTGTTCCTTGTCGCCTGCAGGCATGTGGTTCTACCACCGGAGATTGCCAAAATGCTGCCGAAGAACCGCCTCCTGTCTGAGGTTAGTCAAACGCTAGACCTTTCTGAAAAATCGTTTTTTTTTTGTTTTATTTTTCTGTGTGCACTTGACTTGTGATCGGTGATCAGAACGAGTGGCGTGCGATCGGGGTGCAGCAGAGCAGGGGATGGGTGCACTACGCGATTCACCGGCCGGAGCCGCACATCATGCTCTTCCGGCGCCCGCTCAACTTCCAGCAGCAGCAGCAGGAGAGCACCCAGGCTGCGGCCATCGCTCACCCCGCCCAATTCGTTCCCAAGTGACAGCGTCCGTACTTCCGATGGTAAACAGTAGACCGAGATGCTCTCTTTACTTGTCGAGGGTTTTCGAAACTAGTCCTCCAACTCATTGCGAGTACTCTCTTGCGTTACTTTCTACTATCTGTCTGTGTGTGTTCGAAAAGGTGTATGCTGACACCTGCAAACTGAGTCTAAACCAAGTTTAGTTTCGCAATACATCATTTCAATCTAAATGTTTTAGCCGCGGCATTCCTATGTGTTTCTATGTGTTAGGAAACATAATAACGATTTCTATGGAATGGAAAAGACAGAAAAAAATTGACAAAAACAAGAGAATGCAATTCAGCAACAAATATGTAATTTTCTCAATTGATCCAATTGAGACTAACTATTCCCATTTGATTGCCTAAGCCATTCAAATAGACTGTATCATTGGGACTAACTATTTAACTTGATTGCTCAAGTGGACCAACCTAATTGATTGAATTTGCCTACTCTTCTGAACTAAACTATTTAAATTACTATAATTGATGAGCTTGCTCGAATTGACTAATGCATCTAGTCTCTTGGGTCGGCCAAACTAATTGGTTTAATGATCTATTTGGATTGACTGACTTGCCCAACTTGTCGATTGGGTGCACGAACAAGAAAATTATTTTCTTATCCAGACACTAAATTTTAGATTTTTTTCTTTTGCAATATTTTTTTGAAAAAATTGTATAGGGTAAATCTCTGACCTTACCTTTATTAGTGTAAAGCAATCTAAAGTATACCAAAACAATACTTCATAGTTAGAGCTGTCAATTTGCATAGTTAGAGCTGTTAATTTGAATTGAGCTTATCGGCTTGCCCCATCTTGTTAAATAATTTAAACGGATTCAATTGAAATTTTATTAATCTAGTCAAAGATGGATCTAAATAAATCTGTACGGATTGTGGGTCTAGATGGGCGAAAGCGAGTTGGGAATTAGTGAAAATTGTAATTTAATGGGCTTATCTGAAAGTGGATTTGAATTGGATTGAAAATTTCTTAACCTATTAGGATGGCGAGCCATTCTATCACATTCCATCTCATCAAATGGCAGATTTTTGATCGACCCTCCGACTAACCTGTGTTAGGATCTTGATGGCGTGGTTCTTCTACCTACTAGGGTTAATGTGCAACAGAAAATACAATACAACAAGTAGGAAATACAATACAAGAAAAGAAGGCAAACCAATTACACACGATGATTTATGTGGTTCGGAGATTATGGCTCTTACTCAATGGCGTGTCCGTAAGGTGGACGAAGCCTTGATCTTTCGGCAAATCACTCCCCGGCAACATCGGCTAGCACAACCTCCTTGTCAATGAAGAAACCTCTCAACAATCTCGACCAAGACCCTCGGTGTGCTTAGGCTA
>JBBPFQ011046342.1:0-10453 GCA_037974815.1 Kaempferia elegans | reverse complement strand
AGGCATCTCGCGACTCCTTCGACGCCGTCAGAGGCGTCCTGAGACTCCTTCGACGCCACCGGAGGCGTCCCGAGACAGGGACACCTCCTGTGCCGGTTTCGCCTGCTCGGCGGAACGGTAAAAACCGTCCGTGCCGGGCGGCACGGAACGACACTTCATTCTATGAATTGGCCTGCCGTACCAAGGGAACTTTTCTTATAAGGAATCCACCAAACAAAGAGAGAGGAGTAACTTTGAAAGCGCACCTTCAAACTTGCTAAAGAGATACCAAGAAATCTAAAAAGAAGAATTCACTAATTTGTTTATTCAAAACTATCTTCTATAATTTGTTTATTCAAAACTATCTTCTAAACGTCGTATGATGACACTTCTATAAATTTATAAGATTAGAGAGCAAGTAAATGATCTTAACAAAAATTATGTTTATGCCTCCCAAATACTTATGCTATGGCTAGCTTAATAAAAAAATTTCAAGTATCAAAACAAGCATATTAACATTCGCAAGCTTCAAGACATATATGCTTGCATTGCACATAGGACTCCTAATGTTTGGCTATCATCATATAGCTAGAATACAATTTTCGAATTACTACATTTGTTTGCCAATGATAGGACAGATGGAGTTGAATGATTGGAACAATTTGATGTCACAGGATCAGAAAGTTGAGCAGTTGCAACGATAGCTCTTGCATCAACACCATCTTTCATCTTTGGGTGCTTAGTTATCAAACCTTTATTTTAATCTAGTATCTAACTCTTCGAACCGACTAATCAGGGAGGTGATCAGTCCGATCTCAAAGTTTTCCACTGGCCAATAAAGTAAATCAAGAAGCGTAAACAGTACGTCGCTCTGCAGTTAGCATTCCAAGGTGTCTTCTCACGGGAGGAAATGAATCCGCAATACAGCGTAGCTAGGAATCGACTCATGAATGCCTATTTAATTGCGGAAGTGCCTTGTTGCATTGTAGCTCCGAGGACTTTAGTTAGCAAACCCTTGATTTCACTTAAGTACATAATCATTCCTAACATTTACTAAGAAGCTACCCTTTAAGGCCATAGAGGGTCATAAGGTAGTGACAACATTGAAAATAGAAGGCACGTAAATTGGTTATGGATTAAGATGTTTTTGTTGAGGAAGTTATTCATGACCACGTGACATGTTAAATTGTGTGCAACCTATTGGAATGCGATCTTGAAATTGAGTTCATTGCGATAATTATCTCCTAGTGGTTCTAAGATTGATCCAAGGATATGCTAAAGAGACTTAAATTCTTTGCTCTAAGCTCAATTAGGGCCTACGGAAAAAGATAAGGGAAAGCATAAAAATATATGCTAGAGTTCTTTTGGAAAAGGGAAAAATTGAATAGGTAATATTTAAAAAGAAAGGAGATCGAAAAGAATAAAAAAAAGTCACGAATACAATTATTAAAAATGCTGGTTAAAAAAGTTATAATATTTTGAATTCATTATTTTGTAGCAACATCACATATTATGCTCTACTTTTTATACTTGTTAAGATTCAAAATTTGCCCATGACGAACTAGTCATGACCGGTCCCATACCTGGATAAAGGAGGGTTGCGTTAGGTTGCCAGCAAGTGTTAAACTATGACAAATGTTCAACAAATGAATCTATTATAATATTGTGCTAATATTAGGTCATTCCCCGGAAGGAATGCGTTGCAGAGCCATCTCAGTAAGGAGCGCTACATCTTAATAACTCGAGTGTAGTGTATCAACATTGACCACTATATCTCTATGAGAATTTGAGTGTAGTGTTAAATAGGCAAGAGTTCTCATACCATAGATTTGATAAGAATAAAAATTATAGGAAAACTAATAGCCTAAGATTTGACATATGGAATATAATAACCCTCATTAGCAAACCAATGAAGGTAGTAGATACGATAATTAAGAGAAAGATTAATATTTTGTGTACAAGATATAATGCGTAGCGATAAGACAGATGATAGAGAACTAGAGTTTTAAGTTATTGTACAGAAAGAGTACAACAAGAAACGCAGTGGATATTTTCATAGATAGTTTGTTAAAGAATGAAGTTGCAGGAGCCCTTAAAAAGGGGATAGAATTATGACTCTCAAGATAGTAGTGGCAAAAGAAACTATGAACATAATTAACATATATGCACTTTAAGTAGGATTAGATGAAGGTACCAAATCAAGGTTTTAGGACGACTTAGATGAAGTATTAGAAAACATTCCGCCAAATAAAATGATTTTAATAGGAAGCGATTTAAATAGGCATGTTGAAAAATGAGGAATACAAGGGTGCATGAGGGTTATAAGTTTGGAACAAGAAATGAAGGAAAAACTATATTGGATTTTATGATAATTTATGATTTATATTAGTTAATATATTTTTTTAGAAAAGAGAAGAACACATGATCATATTCAAAAGTGGAAATACTAAATCACAAATTGACTTTCTTATGGTTAGGAAGAGTGATAGAAAGATTTGTAAAGATTGTAATATCATCCTTAGAGGAAGCTTCACTACCCAACATAGAATTAGTATTGTTCGATATACGCTTCAATTATAGTATCATACACGATTCCTAGGGTTAAGTGGTAGAAGTTAAAGGAAGAGAAACAAAATATATTTAAGAAAGTATGAGTACAAACATTAGATGAAATATAGAGTGATTTTAATATGACATGGGATAAGATGGTATCAACGTTGAAAACAGTAGCCAAGAGTGTACTCAGTTAGTCAAAGGGGCATGTACTACCATGTAAGGAATCTTGGTAGTAGTATGAAAAAAGTTTAGGAGAAAGAGAAGGAAAAACAAACAACCTATAGAGATTATATATTTGTAAGACCGAGGAAAACTTAGAAAAATATATAATAGCCAAGAAAGATGCTAAGAAAGCAGTGAATGAAGCAAAAAATGAAATTTTTGAACGGTTATATCGAAAATTGGATACAAAAGAAGGGGAAAGAGACATTTATAAAATAGCCAAAGTGAGAGAAGGGAAGACAAGAGATCTTATCCAAATAAGATGTATTAAAGATGAGTGTAATAGGTTATTAGTACATAATGGAGAAATAAAAGAGTCGTGGAATTAGGATTTTCATCAACTTTTGAATGAAGATTTAAGCGACTAACTTAACTTAGGTATTTAAGTAGGTTAAATGAGTATAAAAATTTTAATTTTTATTGTAGAATTCAAATTTCAAAAGTAGAGCAAGGTTTATGGATATTAAATGAAAAAGTTGTTGGATCAGATGATCTCCTGATAGAGGTATAGAAGGGTCTGGAAAAATAAGATATTGAATAACTTACAAAATTATTTAATATGATATTGAAAATGAAATAAATACTTGATTAATGGAGGGTAATAATAACAAGGGAGACGTATAAAATGGTGCAAACTATTGAGATACTAAACTAATAAGTCATTATGAAACTTTGGAAAAGAGTAAAAGGAAAAATATTTAGGAAGGAGACTATGGTGACAAAATCAATTTAGGTTTATGGCTAGAAATTCGACAATAGGAGATATACAAAGGCAACTAATTGAAAAGTATCGGGATCTACACATGATATTCATTGACTTAGAAAAAGCTTATGATAGAGTCTCAAGAGAAATTGTATGGAGAATTCTAAATAAGAGAAGTATTAGTATAACATATATTGATCTAATTAAGGATATGTATGAGGATGTAAGCACCAAAGTCAAGACTTTTGGTAGATTAAAATAAAGATAGGGTAATCAACTTTAAGTTCATATCTTTTTACACTAATCATAGACGAACTCACTTAGATACATTCAAAACGTGCATGTTATTTACAATGATATTGTTTTGGTAGATAAAATAGGAGTAAATATCAAACTAGAATATTAGCAGGAAATACTAGAAGTGAAAGGTTTTAGATTTAGTAGAGTAAAAATAAAATATATGAATTTAAATTTAGCAATATTAGAGGTAATAAGATACTTATTAAGATAGGAGATAACGAGTTGTCTGAAACTAAGAGCTTTAAGTATTTAAGATCATTTTTGCAAAATGATGAAGGGATTAAGAGAGATATCTTATATAGAACAGGATGACTGAAATGGAGGAGGGCATAAGATGTTGAAGTGATCATAAAGTATCTCTAAAACTTAAAGGGAAGTTTTACAAAACAGATTAAATTTGTTATGTTATATGATACTGAATGTTGGGCTATGACTTGAGTACATGAGCAGAAGATGAGAGTTGTAGAGATGAGAATGTTAAGGTGGATGTGTGGACGTACGAGGATGCACAGAATAACAAATGAGAGCATTAGAGAGAAAGTCAGAGTTTCATCTATTGAGGGAAAACTCTAAATATAAATGATGATATAGTAGGATGAGTTTAATGACGTAGAACAATCAATATAGCCGACCCCATCTAGTGGGATAAGGTTTGGTTGTTGTATTTATCTAGCATAAGAAGAAAGAAGACATATAAAATTGTGCGAATTATAGGGGTATTAAGCTAAGGGTTTTATAATATTATGAAACTTTAGGAAAGAGCGATAGAAAAAAGATTAAGGAGGGGAGACAATGATAATCGAAATCCAACTTGGATTCATACTTGAAAGGTTAACAATAGAAGCTATATATCTTTTTATACAACTGTATGAAAAGTATCAAGAAAAGAAGCAAAATTTGCATATGATATTCATTGATATAGAAAAACTTATGACAGAGTTTTGAAAGAAATTATATGATGAATTTTATAAAAAATAAGTGTTAGTTAGCATATAGTAACAATTAAAGTATGACGATGTAATGACCAGAGTGAAGATTCCAATTGATTACTTTTTACATTAGTCATACATAAACTCACTGGATACATCCAAGACACATTAGCATGATGTATGTTATTTGCAGATGACATTGTTTTAGTTGATGAGAGATAAAAGATTAAATGCTAAGCTTGAATCTTGATAGGAAACACTAGAAATAAAAAGTTTTAAACATAGTAAAGTAAATAGTATTTAAGTTTAGTAGTATTAGATGTAGTAAGCCAATTGTTAAGCTAGTAGATGATGAGACATTTAAGTATTTAGGATCTTTTTTTCAAAAGAATGGAGGTGGGAATAAAGATGTTTTACAGGATGATTAGAATGGAATAAGGTGTTAGATGTTCTTTGTGATCGTAAAGTATCTCTAATAAAGCTTAAAGGAAAGTTTTATAAAATAATGGTTAGATCTGGTATGTTATATAGAGCTAAATGTTGGGCTATGAAGTGAGCACATGAGAAAAAGATGAGTTGCAGAGATAAGGATGTTAAGGTGAATGTACGAACATAAAAAAATTGACAAGATAAGAAATAAGAACATTTGAGAAAGTCATGTTGTGCTTATTGAAGGAAAACTTCGAGAGACACGTTTAACATGGTATAGCCGATCCCACTGGGATAAAAACTTGATTATTGTTGTTGTTGTATTTGTCTAACACATAATTCATGCTTCCAACCAAAGTTTCATGAAGAAGATACAAGTGGTATATGGTCAACCTACTACATAACCTATATATGGTAGAACTAGTTGTAAACAGTCAAAGTGAAAAGCTTTTGTATTGATAAATATGACTAATAAAAATATATTTAGTGACAGATTTTATTCACATTTCAACGTAAACATATTATATCATCATATAACATAAAGCAGTTGAAATATAAAAATCAATATTGATCTAATTTGGAGAATGAATGATATATCTAATGTTTTTCATTTGCAAATAAGTGTTTAAGTAAGCACTTATAAATTGTATCTACCAAATAGAATAGTTCAGGGTTTCAATTGATTCAATTTGAAACCATTGAAATGAATCATATGTATATTTTTTAAATTGCATATGTGGGCTGCTTATGTCAACATTTCTCTCCTTTTAGAGTCATTGTCAGACCTTTTTACCTTGTTTCTTGCACCGTTTTCCTGCTCTTTCGAGGAAATGACTAGAAACTCAATCTTCTCTGTTCTCCAAGTAGATATTAGAACTTTATTCACATTTTTCTATATTGTTTTTACCAATTAGTCTATAAATAGGAACTTCAAAATAAGCTTGCCAGTATCAATCTTTCAATATCTTCTTAATCTCAAGTACCTATAAGAAGTTTGTGGTTTCTTTATGAGATCTGCCAGTAATATTATCAAATTATACTCGATCTCTTGATATTAACTCTATTCATACTATTTTCTTTCTTTTTCTTTGTGATTCTTCACAATTTGTTACTTCATCTCTGCTCAGAATCTTCTTAATCTTGTGATATCTTTAGTTTGAGGTGGAGTTAACTATTATTATATTCACTCTTTGATGATAAAATCAACTCAGTCAAAGTTTGTTGAAAGCATTGCATCAAGTCTATAAGTTGCTGCCCTAGTATGCATTTACATCATCTTCGTGGAGGTCTCATCCATTTCATTTGTAGGGCTTGTTCTATTTTGCATAACAAACTGAACATCAATCAGAACCTATGCTTCATCTTTGAATGTGTCACAGTAAATAATTTTAGTATCACATTCCATAACACCATGTTAGGGGCTGATCCAAGTTTTCCAGAGGCACTACAAAGGGAACAGCCGCCGTATCAAGGCTACCTTGCTATGACTTCTATGATTTATTTTTTATAGGATGCATGTAATAGATGTCGTTTTGAGAGAGCTATACCATGTACTGAGAGAATGTTCCACAAAGTCCGGCGCTTTGTGGAAATCTAGTGTTTGTACAGTGTTGATTTTGTGGCATAATACATGTACCTTCCAAAGAAAAATGTTAGGTTTAGTATTATGTTAGTCTTGTATATTGGGTATAATAATTATCATTTAATTGTTGCAATTCAATATTATCTCTTTCAATTCAAGATATACTGATAATTGACGAAAGCAAATCAGCTTTGATGCCTTGTGTTATTGCTTGTTATTTGCTGCAGAGTGTTGACAATGAAATTGTTTTGTGGGAGCCAAAAACCAAGGAACAAAGTCCTGGAGAGGTAAGATTTTGTACTTATGCTTTTTGGTATGTGTAGTCAATTGACATTGTAAGTGTATTATACTTATTTTCCTGAAGTAATAAGTGGTCTTATTTACTGGCTACATTTACTGTAATTGTACATAGTTATTTTATTCTGATGTACTGGTCAGGGTGCTGTTGACATTCTTCAGAAATATCCAGTTCCTGAATGTGATATCTGGTTTATCAAGTTTTCATGTGATTTTCACTATAATGCTGCTGCAATTGGTAAACAATATCTCTGCTTGGTATCATGCAAATAGTACTTGATTCATATTTTAAAGACTAAACTTTTTATAATCTTAGTAGTATGACAGCATCAGGATATTGCTGTTATTTATCCTGGTGCATTTAAATTGTTGATCTACTTCCATCTCTTGCTGTGGTAGGGAACAGGGAAGGAAAGATTTTTGTTTGGGAGCTTCAGTCGAGCCCACCTATCCTAATTTCAAGGTCTCTGCTCATACTTGCTTTTATGTTGTCATAAATACTGGGATTTTATTTTATTTTTAAATTATATATATGCATAACAGTCTCTTCCCTCACTTTGACACTAATGATCTATTGTAGGTTATCTCACGCACAATGCAAGTCTCCAATAAGGCAGACAGCAATGTCATTTGATGGAAGGTGCCATCTGAACAGATCTCATTGATTTGTTTTTCTATAAACTCTACTCTCATAAGAACCCTCATCCAATTTTAGATTCATCATTGTATCTCTTGAATTGCTACGATGATGAAAAAACTGTCTTATTTTGCTGCTGCAGCACTATACTTAGCTGTTGCGAGGATGGCTCCATATGGCGTTGGGATATGGTGTCATGAATATGACGTTTTGCTTGATCTTTTAGGTATGCACGTTGTCTATACCAAACTCTAAATCTGCCATTTTCAATCATTCTTCAATTTTGTAATATTCGTCATTAGTTCATATCTATTTTTCATTCTCTACCTTGACTGCATGGATGGGCAGCATGGCCTCGGATCACAGGGCTTCTCTCGATGCTCCATTATATCTACTTCGCATGTATCAAAAGAGGACCTAGTTCTATAGTTTCTAGGGTAAAATGTATCAGGTTGCTGGAAAACATGTCTTCTTGCGCCTAATTTTCTCTCATCTTGTTGACTTTGTTGCGTGTTATTTTAATTTAAATGCACATTATAAATTCTATTTGTTTTTTTTCCCGTGATGTTAAACGGGTTTGTCTCATGCAAGAAAAGTTTGTGTTTGCACGCATATTTCACATTTTATGTGAACGCTTGAAATACAAGCAAAAAAAACTGCTGATGGATCTAAATGCTAAGCAAGCATCACTAAATGAGTTCTTGGTTGGTTCGGCTTAGAAAATCCGGCAATAAAAGCAAAAAAATTGTGAACGGCATGATGTGATCTAGCAGCTTCATAAACAAAAGTATAAAAGGTACGGGTACACATTGAAAGGGAATTATTTATTATCATATTTGCCGGGTGCTATAATTTTTAAAATATCACAGTAGCATTTTATCCTATTTTTTAATTTACAAATGCCCTTATTCTTATTATAACAATTTTATTAAAAATTATTATAATAATTTTTAAATCACTATTTGATGATGTCTCTTTTCAGACTTTGCCTTCCCTTCTCTATAGTTGTGGCTGCAAGGGATCCTCCTGGAAGTGAAGCTAGCGGAGCAACAAGTGTCAGTCAAGGGTTGGTGTTGCCGCCATGGCCCCTTCGACGGTCAAATTAATGAAGGGACTGAAAGGAGCGTAAGGAGCTCGGAAGAGAAAGATATAAAAAAAAAAATTAATTTAGTTATCTTCATTGACTATTTATGGGGCCGCCGACTCGGCCTTACGGAAGTTTTTCACCGGCCACTAGAGTAAATCTGAAAACACTTGCAGCGGGCGGCTCATAAGCCTAGTTTTTCATCTCCTAGTTGCGAGTTTCATTCGAAGGAAAAATCTCTGCAAATGCGCCGTAGCTAGGAATCGAACCGTGGGTATCTGAGAGAGAAAAATCCTATTTTTTTTTTTTGGAAGAGAAAGATGACACCTAAGGACTTTCAACTAAATTATCCACTGTTGAAACTATATATAGTTATGGGAGAATACCTAGCTTAACTACTATGGATGATGCATTCACTTAAGGACTTTTAACTAAATTATAACAATGCAAAGTCCTAATCGATAATGTTAGGGTCTATTAACTTAAAAAAAAAAAAAATCAAATATAACATTCTAGTACTAAATATATTGAAGTAAAACATTACTTTATAAGAGATTATATAACTATGGGTGATATTAATACTGTTGAATCTAAATATAACCAAATAGACATTTTCACGAAACCCATATCTGGATCTAAGTTTAGCACACTCCGAAGACAATTAAGAATGTGCACATTAGAATATGTTTTAACTGCTTACTTTCAAAATTTAAATTTGGTTTCATAACTTATACTTTCTTTAAAACTATTTTTTTTTTAAAAAAACTTATATTCTTCAAAATTCAAGTTACTTCCAAAGTCAGTTATTTTTAAATTCTAAGTTAAATCTTTATTTATATTTTCAAAAATCCCATTTTCCTAGTATTTAAAATATTAGATTTAGTTTAAGTTTTTCCTTTAGAAAATATGCACCTATAATTTTAGATAGTCAACATCTACTAGGATTACCTTTCTTGTGTATTAAAAATACTTAGAATGTGTGAGATATATAAGGTATTGTTTGAATATTCAGATACTTATATCAGTACATCAACATAAAATTTAGGTGAAAAATACCAACCTATATTGATCGAATTAAAGTAATCAATATTAGTAATCCTAAATGGATATTTTACTTAAACTAAAAAAGTAAAAATTATTATCTTCTAGTAGTTAGTTAGTAGTTAAAGTTAGACATTTGGTTATGGAAAGTAGATTTGTATTTTCTTATTATAATCATGCTTGGACGGTAAAGGAATTTTATTTATTTATTTATTCTCTTGCTTAATAAATTCAATAGTTTTTTTTCCAAATTGTTTTAGAATATTGCAAACAACCAAGTCATTTAACCCAATTGTATTCTTTTCAAAAAATAAATATTTTGCACAATTTTAAATTTCAAAAATAAGTAATTTTCAAAATTAAGTATTTTTAAAAATGTCAAAATTTTAAAATTTAAAACTAAGTATTTTTTTTTAAATTCAAAACTAAATGTTTTTCAAAATTTTAGAATTTCAAAATTTCAATTTCATAACTAAGTGTTTTTCTTAAAATTTTTTTGATATATGTCAAAGGAGAAGAGAAATGTTACAAGTTAAGTCAAAAAGTGAAAGGGGCGTTTGATTGACGCGTTTTCCATTTTTATTTTCTAGAAAACGTGCGTTTTCTGAAAAATGATATTTGGTTTATATTTTTCATATTCATTTTCTAGAAAAATATATAGCATTTTCTAGAAAATTAGAGAATGACAAATTGT
>JBBPFQ011045802.1:0-10455 GCA_037974815.1 Kaempferia elegans | reverse complement strand
ATCACCTTCTTTCTTGCTTCTATTTTTTTTGTTTCAGAGTTGTAACAAAACGTGTTTGATTCCACTGCTGTGTAATTAAACTTTGCTAGTGAGAATTTTCTCGTATTCTTAAATTTGATATATGTTTACTGAATGCTTGACTGGAATAATCTATTGACACGCAGCTAGCAATCTCAATTAACTTAAAGTAGGCAGAAAAGCCTTGTGGAATTGAAACTAGGTATTTTCACAGCAAAATCAGCGGCCACTGAGTGTGCTGATGCTGCTAAAAGGCAGTGGGGACTATTTGTGTGAGTATTCAACCTTTTGAAATTGAATTGAATTGATTTCCAATTCTACCGACTAGTTTTTTAGACCGAGTGACGATAGTTGAAATGGTTTTTTTTAATATTTTTTTATTTATAATTTAGATGTGAAGCCATGAATACATTGTTTTGCTTCTTGGGTTGATGATCCTGTCTGTCAAGCGATCAGTTGGACACCGAAAGGGTCTTGCACAGTTAGACAGAAGAGTTGCTGATGTGGAAGCACTCGGATCCACTCGGCTGGAAGATCTGCGCACCAAAGACTAGCAGAAAGCGTTAGCTGACCAAACAGGGGGATGTCCCTCCGTGTTTGGTCCTTCGACGCTCAAGTTACAGAGAAGTTTTGCTGGAAGAGAAAAGCTGCGAAGATAATTCTTGCATGTAGGAAAAGTGTACCTGCAGCCTTTATCTAAAGGTCTATTTATTAGTGGAGAGAGATTAGGGTTTTACCAGCTGTCCACACGTGCAGAGATTTCTTTCCTTATTGGGTCTTCCATATATGGGTTGCTCATGATTGCATTTGCCACGTGTCCTCATCTGATAGACCCCTTAGCTGGTAAAGAATATTCTCTGGCATTCTGTTAGGCTACCGACAAAGAGGACTCTTGTATTCAATCGGACACCACCATCACAGTCACTCGCCCACGTGCTCCAATCGACTGTTGACCTTGGCGACTTATCTTCGCCGACCGGTCCATTGTTGAAGAGGTGACTTCTTGTTGTCGGAGGGGCGCGTTGATGACGTCTTCTGGAAATGAGACGTCCGATCAGCACATTCGGCAGGTCGGCATTGTTACTTAGTCGGCTTTCAGATTAACTCTGCTAATTACTAATCTGACTCTTCTGAAGACCAAAGTGATCTGGCACATCATTTAACTTGACCGAGACTATTCATGATGACTTGACTTTTAGGTTGACCAACTTTTGACGACCGAATCAATGACCATTTCGTAGCCACAGAAAAATTGTTACTGGCCACCTTTGTGCCTGTGAATTCATGATCACTTGGTGGCGAAGCTCGTTGCCATCTGCAAAATCGCAACCACCATGACTCTAAATGATCGTGAGGTCACAGCTGGATCGCGGACTGCTTGCTATTTCTCGGCCGTCCTGAGCTCCGCCTAGAGTTTGTGAGATTGCAAGCTCCGTTGTAATTTTGCAGCTAGGCAACTATCGTGCGGCCATCACGACCAAACAACCATGAATGCTCGTGGCTTGACTGGAAAATTACTTAACGGATGTAATTTCATGGTCAACAAAGGTTGCATGGTTCCTCGACAAAGATTTAGGCATCTTAAATATTTTTAAACTAAGTAATTTGGAAAATTACTTTTTATTTTTTTTTACTTGACGTGATATCCTCTACTCTCTCATGCTCAATGGACGAAGCAACTCGTGTCAGTCGCCCACGGCCACCACTCTTGATCGCTAGATAGTATGACAAATAAAAAGCTTAGCGTCGAACTTCCCCAGACACCAATCCAAAAGAGGATAATACTCTAATTCCTACTTGAACATAATCCAAAGAATATATACACCAGCGGGACTTGATCGTTTGAGAAAGTTACACTTGCTGCCTGTTTAGATTACGTGATGAGAGGCAAAACAATAGATAAAAGTCATCAAAATGGAGGAACCTTGTAGCCAAGCTATGATTCTTCATGAACCAGCATAACTTCTACCGAATAATCATCCATTGCCTCCCTGAAACACTCAACAATTCGAGATAAGCCATTTGGGTTAACAAAGCAGGATAGGACGAAATCACTTGTTAAATGGAAGATTCCGGTATGCTCCTGGAGCAAATACTGGGAAGGAACCTGCGGCTTGCCCCTTCTCTACTGTGTCCCGATTAGAAATTGACGTTCTCTCAGTTACCGGCCTTGTTCCTGTATTTTCATCACTTCTCTTGATATCTCTGATAGGCGTGTTAATAAGAGGGCCTCCAAAGAAAATAGACTGCCCGGTGTATGTTAATCTCTCTTGTCGAGGGATAAGAGGCATCATTGAAGCAGACATGTTTGGTTGAGCAGAACTCCCATGTGCACCAGTTTCTGCAAAAGTATTACCGATTGGAAATCGAGACATCCTTGTAGGGACACCCATAGTACTCTCAATTCTGGCAGCTCCCGATACTGAGACATAGCGACCAGCTTCTTGATCCCAGACAACAGATGCTCTTTTGTTTTCCCTTATTGCTGAGGTGGCAGATTGGAACATTGAGTTGGAATGTTGGGTAGTAGGACGAGGACCTCTTGAAGCAAATGGCGAAGGCCTATTGGGAAGTGTAGGCTTCAAAGGAAGTGCACTGATGGCTGAAGTTTCGTGATTGTGGACTGGACTGCTCAGGCTGCTTGCAGTTTGAGTTCGAGACTCGTAGTCATCCTTGCTATCTTGACTATGTGGATAAGAGCTTCTGAGAGGAGACAATTTGAGCTCTGCCCTTGATTCTCTTGCGGCATTGTAATCCATGCTCAAACTGCTCCTACCACTTACATCATCACTGGAACTAAAATCAGCATCTGGCAAACGATGAGGATCTATAGGACGCAGGACCGAAGAAGATGCCCTGGCTTTTGCAGCTGCTTTCATGGCCTCATTAGAGTCCAATTTAGCGAGCTTCCAAGCACTAATCTTAACAGCCTTTTTGGACTTGATAGCCTTCTCCACATGCCCAGCTGCATCCGGATCAACAGTTGATGGTACCATTCCCGGTTCCAAGTGTGGGATAATCTCATCCTGTAACAGAAATTGGCAGTGAATCAAGCACTGAACAAACACAATGTTTTAGTTGGTGCAGCTAGTTTCTATATTGACAAAGTATGATGAGGCAATCTCAACAAATTGACATTAGCTATTGAAAAACAAACAACAATCTGACATTATAGACAAATTTCCTGAAGTAAAGTTTATAGCAGCTAAAATTTTTAATATATGAAATATGAACTTGTAAGGTACGAACCTGTTGATCAACGAACACCCTAGGAGGAGTACACCATACACCTTTATATTGAATACCAAGGGAACTTCCAAGACTTAAGCCAGTTGTTGCAGAATTAGTTGGAGAATATGGAGCATTAGGTGCTTCTTCATCAGCAGATGGTGGTGCTGCCTCACTCATAGCTCTCATAGCTACGACATACTCATAGGTCGTAATTCCCTGGTAAAAGGGAGGGAAAGGTAAAGCACTTGCAAGAACCTTAATGATTCTTAGTAAAGTATAAGAGGAAACCTTTTTGATCAGGATCATGTGGAAAAAGAAAAGTTCTCCCAACGGTATGCATGCAACAATTGATAGTACAGTACAAATAGCCTACAAAACAAAGAATATCCCAGAACTCAATACCATTTGGTTAGTTTCCACTAGATTCATTTATAAAACATAAATATAACATCAGTTAGATATTTGGCAAATCAAAAATAAAAGATCTTGAGAAAGTTAGTAGAAAATTAATGCTTTCTGAACTAACAATTGTAGAATTTGCAATGTTTAATTACTATTTGTCTCAAAATGGATCTAGTTAATTGAGGAACTAGAATATACATATCTCCTAAGAATCATACAACAACATCAACAACCAAGTCTTATCCCACTAGGTGGAATCAGCTATATTGATCATTCTACGTCATTGAGCTCTATCTCTAACTATATTATCATCTATACTTAAATAAATTTTATATTATTTTATTGTTGTTAATCAAGTCTTATTTTTCCCCTCGTTTGATATACATATTTGTCATAGTTTCACATCGCCTAACTGGAGCATTTATTGGTCATCTAAGTATATGTTCGTACCATCTTAAACGTTTTCCTTAATAGATACAACGCATATTTTCTCTCTAATGCTCTCATTTTTTTTTATTTTAATCATCCTTGTAGGTCCACACATCCATCTTAACATTCTCATCTTTATAACTCTCATCTTCTACTCATGTGCTCGAGTCATAGTTGAACATTTAGTTCCATATAACATAGTACGTCTAACTACGGTTTCGTAAAACTTTTCTTTAAGTTTTAGAGATACTTTAAGATCACATAAAACACTCAATGTTATCCTCCATTTCAACCATACTGCTTATATTCTACGTATAACATCTCTCAATCCCTCCATCATTTTGCAAAAAAAATCCTAAATATTTAAAAATTTCAGGGAACTCGTTGTCTCCTGTCTTAACAATTGTCTCATTACATATAATATTATTAAACTTAAATTTCATATATTCTGTCTTCATTCTACTAAACTTAAAACTTTTCCAGTCTAGTATTTCCCGTCAAGATTCTAGTTTATTAGTTACTTCTTCACGTGTTTTATCTACCAAAACAATATCATCTACAAACAACATGCACAACGATACTGTATCTTGATGTGTGCATTGAGTTTGTCCCTATCATGATCCTGAAAAAGGAAGAAATTATTATATTCTCAATGTACTAGATCTCTGAATAAAATTGGCCTGACATGTTCTCCTAAACCATTAATTTCTTCAAAATAACATGAGCGACCTAAGTCCGACAGCATCAGCCTTATTTTAGTAGACTATTGATCATTCTATGATGTCCAATGCCAGTACAACAACAGACAAGTAAAAAAGCTAATTCAGGTTTGATAAGTGCTAACTTTGAACTAGCTGATTTTAAAGAGTTAGAGAAGAAAAGAGAAGCTTATAGAATGGAAAGGAGAAGAAAAGCAATCTGACAAACAAAAAATGAAAATAGTAAATTAAACCATACCAGGATTATGGAAGAAAGAAGATGTATTTACATATTCATTTGAAAAATAAAGTGGAAGAAACAAAGCATAAAGAGTAAAGGGAAGGCTCGAGAGTAGCACTTAACATGAAGATTTTATCTGTATGTTGTTCTGAGCATTATGTTAAACTTATCTTCAACAGTCATTGTTGGTCAAGATTCTAAATTTATATTCAGCGTGTTTCTTTCAATCATCAACTGCTGCAAAATATTGATATTATTTCTGGAATGAGGGCACCTAATCAAATGAAGATTCAATCTTCCCAAGTGTTCTTAATTTTACTGCAAATAGCATTTGAATATTGTGGAAGAATAGTAATGATATCCATATTTTATCAACAAGGACTTCATTGAAATTGAAATGTTATGTTGCAGAGCTATATCTTTGGCTGATAACTACCCTCATCCCATGAAGAGAAACATTTTTCCTAAGTATACAACTAATTCCAGTTCTTTCATCTCGCATAAGGTTGCAAACTCATCCCCATTTTTACATAGTAATAGTTCCTTTACTAAATATTCTGCATGGATGGGATAGGTTTTGATGTCTGAAGAACAATGGATACTTGATTTTAGTTGTTCTCATCAACCTCATTGCTGAAAGTCAAGCAGTGTTGAAAGAGTTGAAACACTGCAGCAACTTGGCTTGAATTTCTTTTGGTTCTGCTTACGATGTCTATGACTAGTAACCATCATGCAAGAAGTTACTATGCCAAGGCATTTAGGCAGCATTATTGTTCGTTTTAATAAATTAGCAAATCTATTCTCAATCAAAGGTTGGTAGTTTACAAATCATAAAATACTATTGTTCATCCCCTTTCTGGCAAGACATAATAGCGTTTGGTCTACTGGAATTTCCAGTAATATGTCAGTTACAGTCTCCAAGTTATTGATTAACTGATATTAGAAAAAGGAAAATAAATCAGGAAGTTTTGGTACATAATAGAAAAAATAATTGGTCAGAATGCAAATGAACAGTTTGTGTATTTTATAGCCAGGGTTAAGATACTAATCCAACCCTCTAGTAATTAACCAATCAAAACTTATGGGCAGTAATACAAAATGTGTCATGATGACTATAATTGTTCAGAGTTGCATATACAAATTTTGTGTAGTCTGTGATAAAATTGAGCTACTTATCCATCCAATGAGTCGATCATTCCACTAACTTATATCTTATGGACTACTAAAAAAAATTGATTTGCCTAGTAACATCAAATGAAGCGATAATAAATATATAAAATTGACCACAACAAGAATGAAGTGTTCCCATTTTTTATAATTCTCAAATTTTTTTAAACATTATTTCCATTTTTGCAATAACCCTCATTGGATTACGATTGGATACTAATATAAAAAACAATCTATGCGACTCATAGCAATTTGGTGTATATATTTTTTGTCAAAATGTGGTCCTTCAAATGTTCCTGTACCATCAGCAATTAAGATATTTTCAAGAGTAAATAGAATTTCTATTCATCAAACTCACCACAACAGTTGCAAATGGAGCACGAGAAAACCCATTGCCAAGCTTTTCCTTGATATTGTTCTCCATGCTATCCTTGTTCACAAAGCAAAGTACAAGAACAGCAATGCCAACTCCACATTCAATAGCTAGCTAGTAGGTGACAGAAAACAAGGGGAAGTGTCAAATTTGCTAAACTTCTAGAAATGATTTTACACGTGAAAATGTTAGTAATTCCAACATATGCTTCATACCCAAATAAGACTTGTGGCCATGAGAGAGATGAATGTGATGTAATTTTTACGCCCAACACAATTATTAAGCCACTGCCAGAAAATGGAACATAAATGGGAATATCTTAATATTTTGCAAAGAACAAGAAAATAATACGACAAAACACAATTACCCGACAATGGTGATCAAAACTGTCAACACATTTGTCACAACTCCTGCAGTGTTTACTATATTGGCGCACCTGCACAAATTAGGCCAACATATGATGATGTTTTAAAGATGCCAAAAAATAATAGTCAAGTCAGTTAGGATCATAGTGCGAAATCAGCCAATAACAATATAGATCATTTTTCATAATGATATTGCATGATCCTAACGTCTGACGTGATCAAGAAAATGTCTTCACACAAAATCCTACAAAATCTGGAACTGACCAGAGTGTGTGGGCATCCAGTGTCTGACAGTCATAATTAGAAAAGATTGATCTTATCCCATAAACCAAATTCTGACTCATGGCGGCTCAAGCATAATTTTACATACTCAGCTTCTCCATGGGAAACCATCATGGAGCTTGAAATACCAGGAAGATCAGTGACAGGGAGACATCAAGAAACATCAGAAATATAGTAGAGGAATCCAGTCTAGTCTTGCAAGAATATAAGAAATTTAAGGGAGCTTCTGACCCAGCTATGTGAACAATCTCAGAGAAGTCTCAACTGCAAGTCATAACACACCGGTATAGTTCTAGACCAGCAAATCATTAACTTTCATGTCAAAAACCTAATGAGGAGAGTCATTAATGGATAAAATTCTTTTATAACTTTTCCTAAATATTACAAAAGCTAAAAACTGGGGCAAACGGGACTTGAGGATGACGACTTTTCCTATTGCAGTTTCACCAACAATGTAGTATCGTCTATTTAACAGGAATTTCCTGAACATCAAGATGGATCACATATGCTTCATTTGTCGGATCCACATTGAGACAGAAAATGTCAATTAGTTAACTGCCAATTTGCTGCTGTTGGCCTGTTGCATATCAGTGTGCAATATTAGTAATTCATATCCCGAATAGAATGTGCATCATAATTAGTCATTTACAAATAAGTCAAATACATCTTCATGTCTGTAAACTGGAAACTAATAACTAGATAATCTTACAGAAATATCCTGCATCATTGTATCTAGAATATACCTCAGCATTGCACAGTGTGCAAAACAAAGCATCTTCTCCACCAGTCTGTTCCTCAGTTTCTTCAAGTTTGCGGCAATCATCTTTAACAAACAGTACAAACATAAGTCCACCAAGGATGCAGCATTTTGTACTTCTCTTTTGTGGGCTCAATGACATATTTGTAGCTGGATTATCAACAACAGCTGAAGCTTTTCTGCTGGAAGAGTGCCCTAAAGAACTCCTACAAGTTGATGCAGGAGAAGAATGAGCTCCAGGTGCATTATTATCACCATCAAAAGATAAAGATCCACGTGGCACCCCTGCTTTACTATTATTCTGATTTTTTAATCCTTTGTCAAATTTTTCCATTATTCCTGGATCAGCAGGGTTTATGCGGGTACATCGCACATAAAGGACAAACACTGCAACAGCCTGAATGCAATAATAGCAAACAAAAGAATTGAAATAGTGAGAAACAAAATTCATATTTATCTAGATTACATTTGATCATTTAGTGCTGTTGTTGGGTAGGTTTCAGTCTTACCACTGGTGTGTAAACAGCAATTGCAGTATATTCAAAGATGGATTTGCCCAGAAAAGGTGCAAAGAATGCATAGAATGCAACTACCAGGAGAAAGAACACTGTTATAGCCACAACCTAAAGAAGGCAGCAAAAGATAAATCAGTGATGGTTGAGTTAATAAATCAGAGAAAAACAATTCATCTAACTTTGAAATTAACACGAACGAGAGTAAATAAATAAAGTTTTGGTTCACTCCGAAAATTTTATGTATCCTTTCCATGTACTTTAAGAGACAAATATAATACTAAATTATCTTCATAATAGTCTTAAGGCATAAAAGTGAACATTATGTGGATTATTTCACATATCTTGTGACAAAGTCACCATATGAAGATGGAGGGTCAAAGTTCTACCAACAAATTAGCATATCCTCTTATTTGAAAATTATATGTTATTTAAATAAGTTAGCAAATTAAGTTAACAAGCATTATAATAAATTTTGCTCACAATGCCAGCTATATAAATTAGACATGAATGCTCTAAAAGTATATGATATGAGACAATTTAAATTTATGAATGTAACAGGAAGTTTACCATATCATGAGGTGATTTATAATCACGTCCCTAGTATTAACATACATCTCACGCATAAGCTCAATAAAAATCTATGTTTAGTCATTAGTGGGAAGTAATAGATAAGCAACGAATATAATAACTTGATGAGCATTAAAGTCATAAGTGATTATAAAATGGCATGTACTAATAGAAGTTTTAATTGAATTGCCAATTATAAATTTGATATATTGTATTCTCATTTGTTTTGCTCGCCTACGTCTTTTGGCTTTGCTAGGGAATATAATGAATAGTGATATGTGAGCCTAAGTCATGGTCAGCATCAAATTGATTGGTTGCTAAAGACATGACACATGAGGACAACAGGTTCTTCTAAGAGTGCATCATTAAGGGATTATTAGTCTCATCTAAGGGATTCATTGATCTCATGTATAAGATGTATGCATAGATTCTCGTGGCGTCCTAGTGAGATCAACACACATTTCTACAGGATTGCATTAAATAATGTTTCTAAAAGATTTAATATTAAAATTGATTTCTCCACATGCCTATAAATCTCTCACCCAGCTTTTTCGAGTTAGACTTAGACCATAGTTGTTAAAAGCGAACAAAGCACTTGCTTAGGCGCTAAGCGCATCAACGTGCAAACATTGCGCTTCAAACACCTCTGACATGGACGAGATCCGTGAAGCGCGCGTTTAGCGTAAAAGCACAAGCGTTCGCTTTTGCGCGAAGCCCATAGACTTTCCTCTCTTTTTTCGCTTAAACCCCTAAACCCTCTTTAAAATGATCATTGAATTGATTGGTCAACCTCTCACCCTCGAATTGTCTGCCTCTCACCGCCAAACTGTCTGCTTCTCGACCATCAATAAGTATCTTCTTTTCTTCTTTCTATTAAATCTTTTTTTTATTCTTTTGCATTTCTCCGGAGCCGCCGAAGGAGTCGCAATGTCGCGGATATCATGATTACTGTGGATGATTTTTTTTTTCTTGGACAATCTTACAATTTGATTAATTCAATCAACTCCCAACTTAAATGGGAAAGTTTGAATAGACTTTATAAATCCTAATTAAATTATCCAAATAGAATATATAAAAAATATATTTAAAATTAAAAAAACTGATAAAATTATTAATTCATTTATATTCTGATAATTTTATATTTAAAATTAAAAAATTCTAATAAAATTTATTAATCCATAAAAATCAGATTTATACTCTGATAATTTTATATTTAAAATTAAAAGTTTCTAATAAATTTTTTTAATTCAAATAAATCAAATTTATATTCAAATAATTCTTAATTTTATACGACAACAACTAAGCATTGTCCCACTAGGTGGGGTCGATTATGTGGATCATTTTAAGCCATTAACTCTATCTTCTACTATATCATCTTCTATACTTAAATAAATTTTATCTTATTTTATT
>JBBPFQ011045693.1:0-10456 GCA_037974815.1 Kaempferia elegans | reverse complement strand
GAATAGACATTCACAACAAGTTCACTTTCTTCCTATAAAGAGTTAGTGTATAGCGGAAATAATAAAACTTAACAAAGAAAGAAGAGAGAGCAAATCCTAATACAATGATTTACGTGGTTGCTTGCTTCTTCTCCACGGCTTCTCCTTGAGGTGGACGAATCCTTAATTCATCGGTGGATTAGTCCCCGAAAATATCAGGCTAATGCTTGCTTCTTCTTGGTGAAGCACAACCTCGTACAAAGAGCTCTTCCTCTTACAAGACTTGTGGATTAGATTTAGGAGGAAGAGTTGCACCTAGAAGCTTGGAGGCAATTACTTAGGCGTATACACAATATCAGTACACTCATTCATGCCCCAAAATTCCCCTTAAATAAGAAGAAAGAGTTGAACACAAAGTCAACTCATACCTGATACCAGTCGACTGACAACATCATCAGTCAACTCATGTGATAGTTGGTTACTCACAATGTCTCTCTGCAGAACCTGCGATTTTGCTTAATGACTACTTGTCAGTCAACTGATCAGTCGACCGATCTTGAGGCAGTTGAGTCGACTACCCTTCACAACCGTTGATCACAGAACCTTCTGTGCATTTCGTTAATTGGGATAGTCGACTAGAACCTCTATCAGTCGACTGGTCTCTTACATTCACTCAACTCTCATCCTCTCCGAAGTTTCCCTTCATGCCTTATTCCTCATATTTCGTCCCTCAGATGCATTTAAGCCCGCAATTCCTCTTCGTATCATCCTTCACGTTGCCTTGAAGTCCAGTTCTCTCGGCTCCATTCTGTTGCTCCTCGTCCGGCGGTCCCTCGGATGCCTTCCACACCATCCTTCTTCGAACTTAAGGACCCGGACCATAGGATGATCATTCCAATGCTTGGCCGCACTAAGTCCTCATATATGGTTCACTAAGTTCGATATGACTCAAACACACATATCAAATATATATGAAATATAATTTAAACTTTTTGACACACATCAAAACTATAATTGCATATACAGTAACAACCCCAATTTATAAAATAAAAGAGTACAAAGCTAAGCGAACGTGGACTTTGATTCCCTATATCTTTAGGGGATACGTAGACTACTTAAATAAATATAAGTCCTTTTTTTACATATTTTAAATAAATTTATAAATTTATTTATTTTAATAAATATTCTGGAACCGAAGCTAACCGTTAATAAAGTCATAAATAAATTGACGATTTTAAATAATGAATCGTTATCATCATAAACATTTAAAATTTAAAATTTAAAATTTAAAATTTAAAATTGACCATTTAAGAACAGTCAAATTGACAATTCTAACTATGAAACTAATAATTCCGAACCATCGAACTGGTCTAAATGATGGAAGCGTCTCCACTATCCACCTAACCTCAACCCAGTAAGTCCAATGACGTATCTTCTTTTGCATTCCAAAAACTGATCAACGGCGGGATGTGGTCCATATAGCACCACGTAGCTGGAATCGACGGCCACAGGTCTTCATTCCCGTTCGAGACCCACCAGAACATTATACTGCAGCCGGACGAGCACCACAGCCCACAGGTCTTCGTTCCCGTTCGAGACCCACCTTCTAAAACAAAGCGGGAGATCGATGGCGGACGATTGCCCCGCCGGCTCAGCTTCTGGCGCTGGAGGTTTCCCTGTGGCGGAGATTAAGAACCTCCGCTTCACGTATCCTGGAATCGACGGCCACCCGCCTCCGGGATCCGCACCCTTGATCGACGATTTCTCACTATCGCTTCAAGCTGGCGAACGGTGCCTTCTTGTGGGATCCAATGGGGCCGGTTGGTGATTTGTTTCCTTTGTGTGCGATTTGAGTTGACTGCGAGCCCATGTTGAAGGTGGGAGGTTCTGATCTCGTCTTGGTGGATGTGGATTTGAATTTAGGAAAGACTACGATACTGAAGATATTGGGTGGGAAGCACATGGTGGAGCCTGAGATGGTTCGGATCTTCGGGAGGTCGGCCTTCCATGACACCGCTCTCACCTCTTCTGGCGATCTTTCTTACTTGGGTGGAGAGGTAAGGCATGAGACTCTTCTGATAGCTGGGGATTCGGGTTTAGATTTTGGGATAATTCGCAAATGTTGACAGAAAATTTGCATTTTTAACAGATTTTGAAAAAAAAAAAATTTGCATGATTAATAAACAGATTCGCTATTATTGTTGTAACAAGTATAGCCTCCAGAAATCTTGATGAAATTTTAAGTTGAATGTTGATGGTATTCGATCATTTTGACATCAGATGCCATTTTGACACCATATTGCATCTCTAATGATCGAAGCATAGTAATATTTTCATAGTTTCATTATTAAAATTAGTCAACTTGTTAAATTATTGCTTTGAACTTCTAATAACATGATGAGTCATCAAAAATGTCATTTATGCCAAACTGCGCTGAGAAAGAGGTACGAGTGTGCTGATTTTGGATAATTTACAACTTTTAATGATGTGCTTTCATCACAAAATGTCATTTATGCCAAACTGTGCAGGGAAGAGTTACAAGTTCTGATTTTTTTAATGATGTGCTTCGGTATGCTTTTTAGACCTTGAAAGAAGGAAATGGATGGATTCCTTTCCTTTGGGTCACTACAATGGATGGATTTTTTTTTCTTTTGAAAAAAAAAAATGCTAGAGGAGAAAGAACCCCTAGGGACAAAAGACATGGGGTTGAAGAGAAAATCATAAAGGAATCATGTGTGTTTTAATTTCTGGTGGACTAAAGTATTTCATTGATATTTGCTTCTATTAAACTTGATCTTATTTTAGATGTCCCGGTATACCATAGTCTCATATAATATGCTAATATTTATAATACTTTGGTAATCAATGGAACTATTGCAGTAATATTCTACTATCTCAACTCCCAAGTTGTTAGAGTGTGCTAGAAGCCTACAACAGTTACAAATCAAAAGTATGCACATAGAGGATTTGTTTATTAAAGTCTCGATTGTCCAAGTTGTATTTAACAATTATCCATTAAATTTCTAATATTGTCTATTGGTACTTCTCTTATTGTTGTATAAACATCTTTGTGTAACTAGTTGAATTGCATATGAGTTCACATTTATGAGAAGACTATTTTTTTGAACCAAGATATTTGAAAAGGTAACAATTATAAAAGTAATTTATCCTGATTGTGCATGCTATATTTGCATCACACAACTATTACCTTCTGCTGTGATAGTTTGAACACCTTGCAATTATTATCAGATTAAGTTGTTACCACCACTTAGAGTTGGAAGAAAATTTTCTTTTTTCACTCTTTAGTTAGAGAAAAAAACAATGTTTTAACTGTTCCAGCTGATTCAGTGCACTTGTACCTAGGAAGGAAACATCTTAATGCTTAATCGTTGAATGATGATAAAAAAAATTAATTTTGTATACAACAAATCCTGCAAATCTCTACAACCATTAGAAAAGACCTCTATTTTTTAGGAATGTTTGATGGCCAAAAGCCTCTTGATTAAAACCATGTATTGACTCAATGTATGCATCACAATATACAATCGATATTATATAGACTAAACGGGTTAACTGATAAATTCGAGATATAGAAGAAAGTAGTTATTTCAATAATGTGTCTTCCTCTAATCTTTTGATTTCTTTTCTATCTTAACCTTGACTTTGCACTATTTATTCTGTTTTTAATGGTAAACAACTAGCATATTGGATGAATGTTTAAGATTGGAGTTTAGAATTGCATTAAAATGTATACATACCTGTCAGTAATTTGTGGGGGCAAATTCTGTCGAATGTTGACTGATGCATTTGAAGAATTTTATTAATTATGTAAGATTGGGTTGTCATTGCTAGAATTGTCTAATTTTGTAATGTGATTTATGGTCAATCTCAAATTTTGCAATGTGGTGTAAAGTTAATTTCCTAAAAGTTGAACTATCTCATCATGAGTATTGTTTTTTCTGACATTCATCATTTTCATGTTGACTTTCACTGTATTGTTTCTGTATTTGATCCTTCTTGTGATGCAAAAGCTGATATCACTACCCGCCCCAAGACCTTGTGAAAAGGAGGTAAATCACGGTGGCCTCTTCGGTGGGAGGAACTTATTCCCTAAGGGAATGACTCTAGGGGACTCAAACTTTGCTCATGTGATGCAAATCTACCACCCGACTACCAACTCAGCTACGCTCGTGGGGGCTGTATTTGATCCTTCTTGATTTGTGTTTGAGTTGCATATACAGTCCCACAATATTTTTTCCCGACCAGTTATAAATAGCACGTGTAACAATGCCCATTAATTCCTTCAACCGTTGGTACATATTTTGAACTATAAAAACAATAGAACAGTATCAAGATATGGCATCCAAATAACTTTAGTTGGATGTCACAATTCCCTTTTTAAAATAGGTACAGTCACGTCGACATTATCCTAGTCGGATTACTTGTCATAATAAATTTTAGTTTGGTCAGTAGATTGAAAAGTTTCATATTTGTTTTAAATTGGTCTAAAGGAGGCCATGGCTTCAGCCTTTTATTCAACTGATAAATATCTCACAGTTACATGCACACATAACTGCTCTAGGCATTTTCTTCAATGATTGAGCACACAGTCCCTCTAGAGAATTTAAAAGTTCTGCTTTGAATTCCCCAATTCCTAAAGCATCCTTGTCATTATAAATGGTGCAATAATTTGCCTCTTTGTTGCTGTAGATGAAATTTATTTCCCAATCTCTCATTCTTAACACTTGTATCTTCTCCTGAACTCTCTTTAATGTTGTTGGCCATTTTAATGATGTTATGATGGTTTCTCTACAATCCAATTCAACCTCCACCTTCCTGAAGCCAAAGACTCTTTCTGGTACTCGTCAATTTTGCCTCCTAGGAAAATGTGGATTCTATCACCTAGTCTTTTTTTGTTGTTCCATGTCTGTGTGTACATGTTTGTTGTCTTTCTCCCTTCAATTCCTCCCTATCCCAAGCTTAGTATTACCCATTCAAGTCACTGTGGTTTCTTTGATTCTTTGTCAAGATTTGCTTGGTTTCTCTGAAACCATAATTTCTAAACTTCTATAGTGAACATCAGGCTCCATTAACTACTCTGATCCAGACTTGTCAATCCAGATCCGTAAGCAGGTTTCTGTATAGAATATTGAAAATACTCAGTATAGAATATCGACAAAATTCTAGAATTGATGCCTTACCATGTTGTATATTTCATATTTCTTTGTGCAAAATACTTTGAAATATTGAACGTATTTGATGGAAGCCTTATGGAAGTTCATTTTATTGCTTGTTGATACAGTGGAGGAGAGAAGTTGCTTTTGCTGGTTTTGAGGTGTCGATTCAAATGGATATTTCTGCTGAGAAGATGATATATGGTGTTTCTGGCATTGAGCCCAATAGAAGAAATGAACTGATTAAAGTATGCATTAGTCCATTCATGTGAGGGTGCCTCACTACTGATTGTCTTTTAACATACAATCTCACCTGATAGTATTGCACTAAAGTTGTCATGAAAGAGAGGCTTGAAGATTATATATATAGTTATAATACTTTATTCCGACAAGATGACTTTATATGGCTATGCAGGTTTTAGACATTGATTTATCATGGAGAATGCACAAAGCATCTGATGGTCAAAGGAGACGCGTTCAAATTTGCATGGGTCTTCTTAAACCATTTAAGGTTAAACAATAGCCACCTGTGATACTCAGTTATATCCACCAATAAGTATCATGTTACAACCTAGACTATCTATGTTTGGTTCTTTTTTATAGGTTCTTCTTCTTGATGAAATAACAGTTGACTTAGATGTCCTTGCAAGAGCTGACCTTTTAAGATATCTCAAGAAGGAATGTGAAGAACGAGGTGCCACCATTATATATGCAACACACATTTTTGATGGTCTAGAGGACTGGCCGACACATGTTGTAAGTTTGCAGCACAGATCTAGCTTTTTCAATATTTTATTTGGATTTTTCCACTCCTTGATAGGAGCTAATGGCATTGGCAGGTATATGTGGCTCATGGAAAATTGCAATCAGCACTTCCTTTGGAGAAAGTCAAGCAGATGAGTAATTTATCATTAATGGTAAGTTAATGTTTGGACGTTAATTGAGATTGAAGTAATAATGGTTTTTATGAAACACATGAGGCAATCAGTAGCCCTCTTTGATTCTTGACTATCTAAGATATTCCATCCTATTCTCAGTTGGAATGACCTGTTTTCTCAGTTTGTTATACTTTATATTGCCATGTTATTAGGAATAACAAAGGAGGCTATCCTCTACTTAGCTAGATGAACAATTACACTTGCAAAAAAAAAATTGTCCATTTAGTTTTGACTTTCTGATTGAACTTTTGTATTTGATTATTTTAGCGAACAGTGGAGAGTTGGTTGAGGAAGGAAAGAGATGAAGACAGGAGGAGAAGAAAGGAGCGAAAGGAAAGTGGGCTTCCAGAATTTGAAAAACAAGTCGAGGGGTCCCGAGTAACAGGTGATCCTGCCCGCATCGCGACCCGAGTGATGAACAACGGCTGGGCAGCTGGAAGGCTTAATTCAACTGTTGCAGGGGAGGAGAATTTCATTTTTAGTTCCAACAGAGTCCTTAGACAATAACTTCAGCTTTATAATGTTCTCTTCGTACGGGATCGATTTATTATTTTCGTGAAAATAAAAGGAATTGTTTTTATACATTATTTTGCCAATGATATCTATTGAAGTACTTACTAACGAAGTTCAGATTTCCAATTTCAGTCAGTTGGAACTCGAATAATTAAGCCTATCATTCTACTCTCTGTGGAATGAAATATACTCTGTTTTAGTTTTTAAGGAATACATATACTGAATAGGTAGAAATGAGCTAGATACGGGACCCTGACACGCCAGACGAGACTGGTGTGCTAAGCAACCGGAAGAGTTAACATAACAGCAAGTATTTATTTCAAATTACAAGTTCTTTAGAACTCTCATGGAACTCTAACGTTGTTGACAAAACTAGGATTATAAAGAAATAACACTCTTTTCTCAGATGCAAGCGAGTCTTGCAAACGTTAGATAGCCTGTGTGCCCCCTGGATTCTTGGCATGGTCTGGCCGTAACCGCAGTAGCTGCTCTCTCCCCCTGGATATGGTCGACATCATGGGGCGTGCAATGTCTTTTCTTGCGCATGGGACCAACAGGGCTCTCCTGGTCAGCCTCTGATGTTGTCATTCTTTCCTCCCGGATTTCATATGTGCGAAGTAGAACCTCAAAGGTCCTTATATCTGCAAATTTGTATAAAACATGTTGATCATTCGATAACAACAGAAATGAAATTGGAATTGGCAGAAAAAAAAAATAGAGTTGGGGCAAAAAAAATGTTGAATACAACTAAACAACCTTTGTAGCAAGACCTAGAATAAGTTGCTGCATGTCTCCAATTAGCCTAACGTTTGGATCTAATCAGAAAGATAGTAAAGGAAAGAAGAATAAACGAATGATGAAGTGATGGACACTAACTAACAGGATAGCATAAATCTTTTCAGGCATGCTGCATCATAAATTTACGAAGAGTGTATACACTATTCTTGAAGATATGAGGATACTCAAGTCATTTTTTGCTTTGTGATGGTAAAGCTCACTATATTACTTGTTTGGATTAGTTTTGGTAAAACTACAACTGGAGAATTCAGATAATGACAGAAGGAAATAATGCGATGGCAAAAAAAGAACTATAGGCATGAATTTTGAGAAAATAGCAGGTGATAAATAGGTAACCTGTAAAACCTGATGTCAAAACCTCACACGAATGCTGCACTTGCTCGATGCATGGTGAAAATGAGCACAATACTCCATCTTGCTTCAACATTTTCTGAACAGATGGCAACGCTAACCAAGGTTGGGGAAGATCCAGAAATACTGAATCTGCAGCTCCACAGAATTCCTCAGGAAATCCTTCCCCTTGAATGTCCCGAACTGTGACGGTAACCAAGCTGCTCAATCCGTTCCTTTCAAAGTCTTCCCTGAGGTAAAAAGAGCAGAATTATTTAGTCATATAGTTCATTGGGATGCTAAGAAAATATATTGCATACATAAGAAGAGTTGGAAAATATTAGCATCATCAAAGATGAAAAACCATTTTTATATAGCAAACAAATCTTAGACAGAATGAAATAAAAGACCATCTTTTCATTAAAAACACTTTACTTTTTTATCTCTAGAGGGTTTCATTCATGTTTTTAGGAAAATGGTTTTAAATCATTGTATACAACTGTAGCCCTTCATAATCATAAGAATGATACATATCTATCAGTTTAAATGACAACAAAAAGGCAACAGAAAATCTAATGAATCAAAGCAAAACAAAACACATACCCAATCGAGTATAATGACTTCTTGATAGGCCCCAACCATTAGCCTAAAATTTTGTTACTTGAACTCTTCATTAACCACATCCATACCCGTGTCAAGTGTACATTTGATTTATGAGATTGTTGGCAGGCTTAGCTACAAGCATATCAGCTTCCTTAAGAATATCAGGCATATAATTCCAATTTGAAAATAAATATCTCCCCTTAAATGAGTAACAAAAACAATGGGGACAAGGATAGACTCTAGAAGTGTAACCCATAAGCAAACGGCATGAAGAGGAAAGCCTCATCTATGGCTAGCCTCATTTTGCCTCTTTTTTTTTCCCCTTTTAAAACCTAATGACAGTATGAATTTTAGATAAGTCATATTTTTATGTATTTATGTTATTTCAATTATACCTCACATAAGAAGTGGGCCAAGGTAGGAGATACATAGAAGAATTGTTTTGAACTGTTTCCTATATAAGAAAAGTATGGAACATTAAACCCCACATTACCCCATTGTTATCCATACTTGATCGCTCTAACACCTAACCTTGTCCCATGATTCACCACTTTGATGTTGGAGGCAATATTGTTAATGTATTTTAGATCCACATTTGGAACCATGGTGAGAACCAACATGGCCACTTCGTTCTCCCAACTTTTCTTCTACATTGATCTGACATGTTCCCTCATCTCTCCTACTAGTGCAATCTCTTGAAGAGCAAGTATGTGCCCCCACAGACATATCCGAGTTGGTACTTGAATGATAGATTGTCACATGAGAGCAGAGATCGAATTCCCAAGGAATAATCCCTTAGAGAATAAAAACCCTCCCACCAAGAGAGGCAGCTCAGTCACCGTGATTTACTCCATGTCGTTTGGGCTGGAGGTGAGGGGTGTGCGAGTCACCTTGAAGGGCAAGTATGCACAATGTGACAATTACGGAAGCAGAAAAAATTGACCCAATTGGAATGGAGTAAATTGAGTAGGCTTTCTAAAATCTGAAAACAAAAAACACAATAAGGTACTTCAGAGGCATCCTTTTTCTTACAACAGTGACACTCCAGCAGCATCATTTGAAGGGCAAGTCTGAGAGCAAAGTGAAACATCTGCCCAATAAACTTTAGCACTAAATCACGTGTGCAACGCAATATAAGATAGCTTACCTTGCCAAGGTGGCTCTTTGTGCGTGAAAGTCAAATGTGTAAACGTGACCAGAAGGTGCCACGGCTCTAGCAAGAGAGGTAGTCAGAGATCCACTTCCAGTACCAGACTCGAGCACAAGGCAACCTGGCACAACCTCAAGGTAGGAGATGACAAAGCTGATGTCAGCAAGGTACAAAATCTGTGTCCTGTGGCTCAGAACTAAGGTCCATAGCTCGGGCGTGGGTGCCAGCAGATAGATGAATCCACCCTTGTTGCTCAACACTTTGGAGCCAAAAGGATGCCCGATCCAATCTGAAAGCTTGAACACCCCAAACCTGTTCTGGAAGTCCAACCCCTTCTGCACTTTCACGGCCTTTATCCTGTCATGCCTTTCGTACACGATAACCAAATCTCCGTCACAAATGCATCGCTGCAAGGAGCTCCTCTTCGAAGGATCAAGGGACAACATGGCCACTACGGTGCAGAGGACAGATTGAAAATTACGATTTTTGGCGCTCACCAGTTTTAGAAGAATAGCACTGATACTACAATAACTTGATCCAATACAAAATGGATAAGAAATTAGGCAGGGAACGAGGAAGACGAAGGGGATGAATAGGGAGGAGAAAGCCGTTGGCCACCGGATAAATTGGTTTCCGCAGTAGGGAGAGACGAAGGAGATGAAGGAAATATGCAGGAAAGGAAAGATTGAGAGGACCAGAGGACTCGCCGCACTCAGGCTTGCAGCACTCGCCGCACCGAGAGGAGGTTTAGGAAGAGGAGCAGAGATCTCGGCCTCTACAGGACTGTGGAGTGGAAGCGTTGGCCCGGGACCGTGCAAAATAAAACAGAGGCGGCCGATTAGGATTTAGGGTTTGATATAAAGTTATAAAATTATTATCACGTAGGTAAGTTTTAAAACGATGAAATCATGTATCTATTTCTGATTTTACCCTTATCAATCGAATCAATTTTATAATCAATCGAATCAATT
>JBBPFQ011045481.1:0-10459 GCA_037974815.1 Kaempferia elegans | reverse complement strand
TTGCTAATAATACCCAGATATGTTAAATCAGTTAACTTACTAGTGATATACCCTTAGTAAGATAGTGAAAAAATGATAGCCACATTATGCTTCTTGAATGTGCCTATTTTCATCCATGCAAGAGGTCAAAAGGAAAAATGAAAGCAGGCATCCAAATTATATTCTAATATCAAGTTAAGCGACTTCTTAAGTACTACCTGAAAATCAAAATAATCATTGGAAAAATGTTGTGAAAGGGCCCATAATCCATATATTGCAGCAGGAATCACAAGCCTGGGTGAAGATAGCGATATGGCGATTCCACCTATTGTTTTCTCAAACACATTCTTGATATCCTCACTTCTTATTCCAATTCTGAGGCACAAGCCATTTAAACTTTTCAAAAGAACTTCAGAAAAAGTAATGGAAATTAACAATCTCAAAAGCATATCCTAAAAAAGCTTACTTCTTTATTTTCTTCTGCAAAAATATTTCAGGAATATATTCCTTTGACACATTGTCAGTATGGTGATACAAAAGCTGGAGGTACAAACAACTGTTCTACAAAGAAGGATAAAATTAACCTGTAATCGTTAGATTATCCATCCAAGTATGCAACTGCAAAACTCAAAAGATTTGATGAATAAAGATATTTAACATGTTACTGGATTAGTATATCAATTCTTATAAATTGTTTGTGTAATATGCCTAAGGTTCAGTTTCTTCTACTATCAAGAGAGAAAAAAATAGTGGATGTGTAAAGCTGTAAATCTACCAAAAAGGATCACAGAGAGACCATCAATAAGACCAATCTATTGGGAGACTACACAACTAACCTGAAAAGAACTCCAAAAGCATAACTGAGAGATGCCTGCACATTGAGAAGATAGAATTACTAAACTTATAAGACCTAACCAAGGTTAACCCATCGAACAAAATAGACAACTGCAACTCAGAAGCTAGTTCCTGGACCAGTCTCATGATCATCAAATTGTGTTATCCCAATAGGGATCAGCTACATTCTGGAACAGAGAATCAAATGCTAAAATTTAAAGAGGTAGAAAGAAATTATTAGCCAGTGGTCAACCAAAATACAATATAATGAATCTGCATAAAATGTCAACTGTTGAAAATATATTGTGCAGTAAGCAACAGCAAACACTCCACATGTATATGATTCCCTTATTTTCAAGAACATCAAACAAAATAATTTTGCACGTATTTCATTCATCTACAGCAGCAATAAACTGACATGCTTTATAATTATCACATCAGTGTCTCATCATTAGATACATTAATATGTTACCATAGATACAAACAATGTGACTTTTTTTGTTTCTAATTCAGCTTACAGAAGAACATACCTGGAAAGAAAGGATGACCAAACAATATCCACTGCAAGCAACTCCAATCCCAATGGTCAGAAACATCAATTCTCGTTTAAGCTGGTCAAGGCCCAAAATTATGAGAGTAAAATTTGGAAATTTTAGATGTCACACAAATTGTAGAGTCATACAAAAACAACAACAAGAAGCTGATTTCAACTATTGGAATTGACTACACAATAAATTGCAGCATGACCATAAAACATATATTTGTTAAACCCTTGTAATAAATTTGATGCATAAAAACTTACACTAAAATCCTAGTCAGATATATTGACTAAAGAAAAATCCATCAATAGTTCAAGGTATCTCACACCTACCACTTCATATTTGAGAAGGTTGAGTTTCTTCCTTGTCTCGCTTTCATTCTGCCAATTCTGTAGTATGATTTATCAAGTTCAACACTATTCAACGGAAATTATATAACCAGCATTACTCTAAGAGGCCCAAACAATTTTCCCATAGCTTAGATTAATCATATGTATAGTGTAACTTGATTGATCAAACCTTTGCTACTGCTTTCTTGTTAACTGGTGCAGAATTTTGACCAGAAATCCAATCTCTGGCACTTGAAAGCTTGAGAAACCCACTATCACTATTAGTCTCCATCACCTAAGTGAAGATAAAGAATGATAAAGCTTCTAAAACATTCAGAAACATCTCACCAGACCAAGTGAAGCAGTCTAGGAAATAAACCATGCAATTCAGTAGCAGTTGGAAACTAAAGAAGATGGCTCACCTGACCATTATTCGGATTAGCTTCTTGCAAGGTGTTAGCTTCAACCTCAGAAAATTCTGAATTTTCCTTCCTCCATAACCATAGCATATCAGAAACTTTAGATATAAAGTCCCCGTTCAACTGTCTGTCCTCGAGAAACATCCGCATTACATCTTCTCCGTAAAGTCCACCTTCTGTGGGATTACATCATTTTCCCACAAAATTTCCAATGATTTTATTGCTAAATTTATAATTCATTGTTTAAAAAAAAAACATGAATGCGAGGGAGTTATTCCTTTTGATTCAGAATAGCAACAATTAACATTTTTTTTTTTTTTGAATTTGAATCAAATAAGGTTATTGAAAGAACAACAGAAGGTGGAATCAGGAATTCAACAAAAAGGAAGTATAACCAGGAGTTTGTTCACTTTTCTCTCTCAATTTCTGATGATCAAGAACCAAAGAGATAAATGAAACCTTCCGCTCTCGCTGTTGAGAAATGGGAATTAATAGGAAAACAAAGGAAATGATACCTGGAAGGGAACTTCGTGAAACTGATACCGAAAGAGATCTCTTGGAAACAAGCCGGGGCTGGTGAAATAAGGAATAGCGTCCTCTTGGAAGAAGAGCAATTGTCGAACTGTTGCTTAGCTCAGGCCATCTGGGCCCAAGGAAACCAACTCCGAGGGCAAGCTCCATCAAGCCGCCTCCTCGCCTTCTCCCCCTCCCACACTTCTACAGAGAACAAAAATTTGAGGTTGCAATCGCAACAGTCGCTCGGATACGAATCCCCATCCATAATATCTTTTGTGCCAACAAATCTCTCTAACGTCTTACTCCCCGAATCAACCAACGAGGCAACGATTGCGTAGCCCATGGATCATGAGCCCGAGAGCGAAATAGATGAATTGGCCTTCGAAAACATTCATTTTGCTCCCATAATTTCTGGGTTGTCGGAAAACTCTTCAACTTTTTCAAAATTAAACGAAAGACTATACAAATTTATGAAATTAACAACAGAGTACCAATTAAACATAAGTATCTTTTTAATTTCAGATATTTTATTGCATTATATATGATTATTCTATTAAATCTTAACCACGTCCTTTAATATAACACACACAGATATATACCTTTTGGTAACTATTTTAAATTTAATTATTACAGATATATTTAATTTTATTTACAATATATCATAAATTTAATTATGCTGTAATTCAAAACTAATCCCCTTCGCTTCCTCAGTAAATTAGTGACCCGATGATTTTCTAATTTGATTTTCAATCTGTTTTTTTTTTTCTTTTTAGAATGTAAAAGCAAAAGTTCAATTATCCAAATTTTAATGGGGAAAAATGAATTTATCACCGCAAAGTAATTGCCAATTGGACCATAAATTCTTCTTATCCACGAGCCCAATTCCGGGCCGTCGTTTTGACTGAATCCGTGACAGATGCCCAATTAGTCGTGCCTATTTAATTGACCCAGTTAACCGATCGATGCAACTCCGGTTCTCATCTCGTTACTTCTGCGACGACCGCCTTCTCCCTCTTCCAGTGCCGGGAGAACGAAGCGCAGACAGATCGATTCCTTCCGTCTCTCTGCCTTAGCGATCTATGATGCACGGAGGACCATCCGGATTTCGTAAGCTTCTCTTTTCGACTCTGTGATTCCACCACCACCCTCCATAAGTCCTTTTGCCCTTTGCTACTTGAAACCCTTGTTCAATTTCTTCTTGAGATTGTTTCTTGGATGCAGACAATGCGCCGGTCACGCGAGCCCTAGTGATCTCTAGCGCCATCATCACAGTAACATACGGCCTTCGCGGCCGTTCTCGCAGCATCGGTTTGTCGTATCAGGTCCCAATTTCTACTTGTTACGCATCTCCTCTCTCGCTAATATATGTTCGATTGGGTTATACTCGAACTCATTTCCGGTTCCAGCATCAAATTCAAGTGTTTCGCTCTGGAAAATTGGAGCTCTTCGCTTCGTTTCTTGAATTTAGGAATTGACGTGGGTATTCAAAGTGTAGGTATTTCGCCATCTGTGTTGTTGGGAAAACGGAACTTATCTACAAGCTAGATTATTTTTTTTTTCACAAATGAGAGAGGGATATTGTCTGTCTCTGAACTTGAGATATTTCAGCTCAAGTTGCACAGGTTCCAATGTCTTATAGGTTTGAACTTAATTAAACTAGGTGTATTAAATTATTTTGACCATCTACTCCATAGAATCACACCATACCCTGAATCTACATAGTAAAGATGATTTCTTTAAGCTAGATGAAGATATTTGCAACATAAAACCCTAGTCTATTTTCCACTATGAATGAATTGAGACCACTTTCAGCTGTCTCTTTGGCATCTTTGCTTGTAATCATAGAAGCTTACTGTCACCTCTTCCGTGTCCGCCTGATAGCGGAGGCGTTAGGGCGAGCGAATCGCCTTTTGCCACCATAGAAGCTTACTGTCTGTTGTTGATCCAACACATCTTACTGTACTGTTTGAGTGCCTCTTGCTTCCTTACGAGTTATGAATCATATATTTCCCCTTTTTTCCAGATGGTAAATATATCTCATAAAAGCTGTATTATCATTTTGCATCTATTAGTTGAAATTCTTGGTCATATACATCATTTGATTCATGTTCTTTATTTGATATAATTTAGCATGATACGCATGATTTTATACTTAATACTTGTTGTTTAGTTACTAGTTAGAATAGTTATCTTGCTTTATCTGGACATTACCGTTATGCCATCAGATATCTCTTGTATTCAGGATATTACTCAGAACCATGGTCTTTGGAAGACTGTTCCATCAATATTTGCATTTTCATCCTCTCCGGAACTGATAATTGGATTGTATCTAATATATTATTTCAGAGTCTTTGAGAGGCAGATAGGTTCTAACAAGTACTCGGTAAGTTGTGACTTTTATGTCTTCTCCATATAGTAGTTGTTGTTTAGTATCCACTATACTTATTGAATAGTAGACAGGTCTATGTTGTCGTATTCTTCTGGCCAGATCTATTACTTGGAATTTGTATCCATATGTTCCTGTTCACATTCATGAGTGAATCTAAGTTAATCTTTAAAACATGCAGGTTTTTGTTCTGTTCAGTTTAGTAGCTTCAACATTTTTCCAAATTGCGTGTTTGGGTCTCCTAAAAGGTATTGAATATTCAGAACTCAGAAGCTTATGCAAAATTGTATATCCATGTGGATAGGTTAGCAGGAACTCTTGATCATTACAGAGACACCTTTCTAATATAAACCTTCCATCATCTTGATATCATTGACCTTCGGATCTTATTCAACTGTAGAACTGATACTACTGATCATGACGACGAATTAACTTCAATTTGTATAACAAAATAAAAAAATATTGAAAATATTAAATTGTTTGATTGCTAATATACTAAACTTTGTCACTGATTGTATCAATAACTAATGAGTTGATTCTTGATTTATTCTTCCTAAAATACTATAAAGATGATTAATAAGTTAGATGTAATTTTACAATTATGATGTCATATGCATAAAGGAAGAAATGGTTAGTTTAATCTACATGAAGTTTAGAAACTGAAAAAAAAATGAAAAGAAATTTTCTGATAATTAATGGAAAATACAAACAATTTCATTGTGTAGATTGATACCATTCCTAAAAGGTCAATATTTTGGGACAAGTAATCATTTTGTCATTCGATTTTGAATGGTATCATTACTAGGATTGCACCAATAGCCCATGGATCATGGGATTGTTGAGTAGTAAAATGCTTTGAAGCTTGCATTGACTAGTAAATTACTTTGGGAGCAGTAATATTGCTCCATAGTTCCATGTGGTTACGTACAAGCACTTCTTAGGTTGCGTTAACCTTTCGCATTGAATGGGCTGTGCCCATTATTTTACTTTGTATGGCTAGTCATTTTTAATATGGTATCAAAACTTTTTGTTCTAATTTATAACCAAAATAATGGTTTTAACTAAAAGAAGTCATATGTTCTGATTGTGGCACTGTGCCCCTGATTAAGTTGGTCTATGAATTAGCATGAGATGAAATTGCATAGATTATTCCTTTTTCTAACAAGTAACAATTTAAGATTTTGGAATAAGGAGTAAACTAGTCAGTTTCAACAGATAAAATGTCGAGAAAAATAGGATTTGCACATGTTTTTCGTTGACTTGGGGAAAACTTATGATACAGTTAATATACAATTACTTTGAGGATAGAGAGTTACTTATGATACAGTTAATATACAATTACTTTGATGGATAGAGAATTAAATTGAATTTATTGGTGATATTCAAGTTAAACTTCATGGTTTCTATAACTTCCTTGATGGTCAACAATGTTATATGGACCACAACAGTGTTAGACAATTAACAGCCAACACATAAAAAGTGAAAACAGAGGTGCGATTGTGGATAGGGATTAGTGAAAAAAAATTATATATATATAATTTTTGAGTCATGTGTTTTTAGATGTTTCCAGTAATAAAATCTAAATGTAGACACATCTAATATATATATAAAGATAATTGATAGATATATATAGTTAGGTTTATTGAATTAACTAGGGTTGGAGGTGAGTGGTAACGAGAGAATCTTTAATTATTGATTGTTTGGGTGGATTATGGTAAAATACTTTTATCATTTCAAGCGTTTCAGTTGAAGTTTCTATAGTCTTTGCTTCAATATGTACTTATGCAGCATTTTTGTTTCACATTTTAGTGCTTATTTGCTATTTCTCACAGATTCTCAAGTTCTTGCATCTGGACCTTATGGTCTTATATTTGCCTCCTTTGTACCTTTTTATTTTGACATCCCTGTTACTTCACGATTCCGTTTGCTTGGACTGAACTTCAGTAACAAGTCAGCCATATACTTTACTGGTTTTCAGGTTTAACTTTTTTTTCTTAACCTCTCCCTCTTTCACATATCTCTGGTGCTGCTGCATCTCAACTTGTGTCTTTTCTCCAGCTTGTTTTATCTGCCTGGAGAAGGTCGTTTATACCAGCCATATGCGGTCTCCTTACTGGTTTTCTTTTCCGAGCCAATATATTTTGGATCCGCAAACTAAAGGTTATCAAAATTTTCACTTTGGATTGACATCGTGGATCCACTTGCACTTTGAATTTTCTGCTTCTACGTTAGTTACTGTATCTTCTCTCAAATATATGCTCTGTTTATGTTGGACTCAGCTTCTTGGTGCAAAACTAAGTTCCTCAAGTAAGCTGCTAAAACGTAAGTGTTCAGTCTGGATGGTTAGCATGTGGGCTTTCCCATTGCTGGGATATGGTTAATATGGGGTGCACATGCTATCTTGTGACCTTCAGTATAGATGGAAATAAGCTAGGCAAGATTGCATAGCTTCAGTTTGTACTATTAACCAATGATGTGAACGTCCTGAGAATTCAGAAACAGTCATCTTATATTCGGAAACTTGTCATATAGTTTCTGCAAGCACAACTACAGAAGACAATAGATCAGGTTGAAAGAATTGAATGGTTCATCCCTTGGTTGTTAGCTAGCTTTTGTGGGAGGGCACGTGTGAGATACCTTGTTTGGGAGTACTTACACTTGTATGTAAATGGAGGATTTACCTTGTTATATAGGATATCCTTTTTGCAAATGAATACAATAAATTACCATTTGTAGAAAAAATCGATGAGTGGAACTAGCTGCAGGTATAATTCTATGTATCCGGCAGGCATACTGATTGAATAGAATAATATTCATTAGGGTGGCAACTATGATATTATGATTGACAAAAAGTACATTATAATTTATAAATACTAGTATTAAAGGGAATATAAAAAAGAGCATTGATTGAATCGAAATAGTTAAGGATAAAGGATAGACAAAATCTGCCAAGATGTGTCATGCTAAAAGATCAGAAATATTTTTCTGGTTCAAGACCTTTCTTAAGATACTTATCCATGGTATACTGAAAACTGAAATGCAGGAAAGGATGCAAATTACCTACTCACCTTTTGGCCAAGAGGACGTAATTAGAAGATGTTGATTTTGGTTTTTATTTTTTTAATATTTATCCTCAAGCCTTTATAATTTGCTTCTAATATTCTCTTCTGTACCATTGTTCTCAAAATTGGAGGCCGTATCCAGGTAATAATAATACATTTATATTTTTGTGTTATTTTTCTTAGAAATAGTGTTATGTGAAAAAGTGTGATTGGAATAAGCTGATCACGTGAAATTTTTTGGAATAGTCAAATTGTAGGATTATCCATTTTCTCTGTGCGTTTGATTGCAGTCAAATTAGTAATTATTTTTTCTAATTGTGATTAATTTGGTTGCAGCTAATTCCTACTATAGCTCATTATCAAAATGCATGATCTTCACTTTATGTTTGTTGGCAGTTGAACTGATTCAATTTATCTGCCAAGCCACTCATCTACAATAAGAAATCTATAGAATTGCCATATTACAGTTAACTCTTTTCCATTCTGATCTCAGTAGCGAAAAAAAGAGAAATCCAGGCTTTTGAGTGATTGGTGTGTAATTGTAGCATGCATATCACCTAGTGCAAAACAATTATTAAACCAGGTTCAGACTCAACCGGCAACACATTTTACTTGAAAACATTTCTCAGTTAAATATCATCACAAAGTGGGTTAAAATTTATAAAACCTTTAACTATAACTGAGCAGATTATACAAATGGAGCATAGTAGGGTGCCAGGTTATATAAAATTCACTCTCCCATAAAGGGTATAGAAACAAAATCCTTTCTTATCAATATTTGGTAGTGGGAAATCATAAGATTGTATGCTTCCTCATCTTCTTTGTTTGCTATTATCTAGCATTTTTTGCTCTCTATTATGTTCTGACAGTTTCTTAATCCTGTGCAGTTCCCAAAGAAGTTAACGTCACTATTTTCGTGGTTATTTTTATCTTCTCCAAGTTCATCCCCTTCGAGTGCCAATATCAGAAGAAATGCATATATATCTAGCATAGACCATCGAATTCAGGTAAGGCAGCCTGCATTCTTCTTTCTTTGGGATATATATTTTTTTTGTAAGAAAGGGCCAATTTTTTACCTAAGTGCACCTCATCTAGATGTTCACCAGTTCATATATGTGATTTTGATGCAGCGGAACTATCGTTCGGTGGGAAATTTTATGCCAGAACCACCAGAGTCTTCGATTACGACATTGGTGTCAATGGGCTTTGAGACCAATGCTGCCAGGCAGGCACTCATTCAGGCTAGAAACGACATAAATGTAGCAACAAACATTCTCCTGGAAGCGCAGTCTCTGTGACTTGAAACTATCAGCGGTCTCTTAGAAAATGTAACATTGAGTTACATGGATGGGATCCTGACCCAACTTACTACATTTATACTAGAAAAAGAGGAACCAATAGAGTTTCTATTAGTCTTTGCTTTACATCCTTCAATGCCAGCAGATTCTGGTTTCTCTAATTCCCTATCTTTAGCAGTTAATAGAATTCATCAGTGCTTTACATTGATTTTGTACATTGAGAGGCACCTCCAGATATTTATGTGTTCCATTCTCTGTAAACATTGATTATGATCGAACCATGATGTAAATTCATTGAGGTTTAGAACTCAATCTTTACTCTTCAGACATTTATGTAACACACTTCTTGCGTCACTAGGTTGTTTTTAATAGTCTCGGACTTATTTCTAGCAATGGATGTTGGATAAATGCGTGTTATTCTTCGTTAAAAAAAGAAAGGAAAAAATGTCTTTAATCAATCATGTTATCTTCTGACTCTATTATGGTACAATGCATGCATGAGCCAATGATCTGGTGCTTGATTGTTTATCATTTGAACTTTGAAGGCTCAGCCTGACCGATTTTGTTGCTTGTTTAAACAGGAATAAATTAACCGCTAGATTCGTCCTTTCTTTTCTGAGAGAAATATCATTAATTATTCCTAGACATGTATAAATTCTTATTAATCAAAATTTTCTTTTTCTTAAAGTAAAACGATGGCGAGCTCGTAGTCAAGGCCCTATTTTTATTTATCAAATTCATGTAATCTAATGGAAGACAAGGCCCTTATTTACCAAATTCTATAGGAAAACTCCACCACTCAAACAGAATACAGAGGGGACTGACTCCCAACTTCAAATCGATCTTAAATTTTTTCCAAAAATCAAGTAACAATTTTGTTTATCTATGTATATATATATTAAATTAAATATTAATTTAATAGTTGATAATTTAGGATTATAAAATTTGTATATCACTATTTATTTAAAAAATAGAAAATAAGATTATAATTAACTTTTAATTAAGTTAGTAAATAAAATCAGAATAAGGACACGATCTGTTGTTGCCGTCATTGCCTGGGGTGACCATGGATCCGCCGCCGCCACTGACGTTCGATT
>JBBPFQ011045373.1:0-10460 GCA_037974815.1 Kaempferia elegans | reverse complement strand
ATGGAAAAATACTCTAAAAATCCAGAAAAATCGTGGGATTATTCTAAAAATGTTTTCGGAATTTTCGGGGCGTTACAACCTCATCGCCTTCAGTTGCTCCCTCGACTCTGGCTCTCCACATAGTTCCACGCTGAAACAAATTTGACGTCGTTTGTGGGAACATTATTAAAAACCTGAGAAGAATACTGCGATGGCAGATGTAGGGAATCAACCGAACCAACAAATCACCCTAACAAAAGAATAGTTGGACGCCCTTATTGCTAATGATGTATCCAAGGCATTAGAGTAAAGGCCAATGGCTGAACTCTTTCCTCAAGAGAACCCGCCAGTATTGGTAGAGACACCCTGGGTGGCGGCTTCCGCGACGCGCAAGCCCTCTCTTTCACCACCCAAGGCACCAATGAAGGTTGCTCGAGATCACCCCCAGCGAGAGACCACGAGGAAGGAACATACTACTTGTTCCAGCACCTCCCTTGGAGAAGGATCGTCCGGGAAGGAAAATCCCCAGAAGGCCTTAGTCTCGCAAGGGTCTTCACCGTTCACCCAAGACATCTTGCGAGATCCAATGCCCAAGCATTTCCAGGGACCTTCCATAGGAATCTATGATGGAAAGTCCGACCCTGAAGACTTTGTCTGCAAGTTCAAAACAGCTGCTTCCTTACACCAATACACCGAGGGGTAAAGTGTAGGGTATTTTTAAATATCCTATCTGGAGCCACCCAAAGATGGTTTTGGAGACTGCCGACTGCCTCTATACACTCGTTCGAGGAAGTCAAGACCATCTTCTTGCAGCACTTTGCTAGCAGTAGGCGATACCAGAAGACAACTTTAAATCTTTTCGCCCTTAAGCAAAAAGAAAAGGAGTCCTTGAAGACGTTCATTCAAAGATTCACTCAAATTGGTGAGGAAGTACCTGAAGCAACGTCGGAAGTTCTAGTCAGTGCCTTCACACAAGGTTTGGCCGAAGGCGAATTCTTCCGATCACGGGTGATGAAACCCCCTATTAACTTTGATGATCTGCTGGACCGGTCAGTTAAGTACGTTAATCTGGAGGAAAGTCAACAAATCCGCCGAAGGGAAGCTCGGACCACGCTTGTCACACCTTCAACTCGATCGGAAAGAAGGGAACCCCCAGCACCAGCCAAGAATTTAGATTCCCGGGCCGGCAAAGGTCACTAGGAAAACTAGCATTTTGCAACAAATTTAGAAATTCGTTGTAAATCTGGGATGAATTTTCAAGTCCGTCCTAGATCTGCGATGAATTTTTAAATTCATTGTAAAATTTTAATTTAAAAAAATAGAATAAATGCATCTAAAATGTGAAAGATGGACTTAGAGAGTTGGGATTAATATGAAATAAGTTTCTATGAATTTGTATCGATCTCCTGATCATATTAATAGTCTCAAATAATTTTTTCACCAAATATATTGAGATTCATGATTTTTTTTTAACAATAATTAAAATTTCATTTCTAAAATTTTATGAACCTCAAAGTATTGGGTGAATATAATGTTTGAGGATATTAATGTGATCAGGAGATCAATACGAACCTATAAAAACTTATTTCATCTCAATTCGAACTTCCTAGGTCCGTCTTTTGTAATTTTAGAGCTCACTTTTTTTTAAATAGAGATTTGGGATGAATTTGAAATTCATCCTAAATCAATCTGAGACGAATTTCGATTCGTTGCTGTTCCGGCGAAGAACTACGTGGACAGCCGGAGTCGAAGAGGCAGCCGAAGAAGATGACGTGGAGGATGACGAGGAAGAAAGAATAGGGGTCCTGCAAGATTAACACGAGCGTTAAAGGAACCCACCAGAAGAATTCCGGCTCAAACCCCTCCGACGCTCAAGTCAGGAAGAGAAGTAGTTGTGTGCTAGAAGGAAAGCCTGGAAGAAGCTTTACCTAGGGTTTCCTGTTCTTTTTATAGGCGGGTGTCCCTTCTCCCACGATTAGGGCTAGGCTAGCATTGATCCTCATGTGCTGGCAACCGTTCCCGCATTTATGAACGTGTCGTTTAGGGAAAATATTCGCTATCTTTATTCCCTGATTTTCAGTCTCGCTAATCATGAGGAAATAATCGGCAATAAATGTTTACCTTAATGATAAGATCTCTCTCCCCCTTTTTAGCATTAATCTTCGTCGGAATTTCCTGGGAGGAGGATATGGATTTTTTAGAATATGGTCGATAGTTATGGCCAGGGGTTCCCGGCTACTGTTTGTCTGAGGTGGTCTCGGGATTTTATATGCCCGAGGTGACCTCGGGATTTTGTGTGCCCAAGGTGACCTCGGGAATTTATGAGCCCTAGATGACCTCGGGACTTTATGCGCCCGAGGTGACCTCGGGACTTTATATGCCCTTGTGCGCCCGAGGTAACCTCGGAACTTTGTATGCCCGAGGTGACCTCAGGCTCTGCCTTGCTGGCAATTCTCCCAGATACTATTCGCTTCTTAACATCCGGATCTATTTTATGTGATTATAAAGTACCTCTCAAACTTAAAGAAAATTTTACAGAATGATAGTTAGACTGCTATGTTATATACTTATATGGTGTTGAATGTTGGGCTATGGCTCAAGCACATCAGTAGAAGATGAGAGTTGCAGAGACTAGGATGTTAAGGTGAATGTATGGATATAAAAGGATCGACAAAATAAGAAATAATAGTAGAGAGAAAGTCGGAGTTGCATTTATTGAAGAAAAAGGAGACACGTTTAAAATAGTACACACATATACTTAAACGACCAATAAATGGTCCAGTTAGGCGATATGAAACTATAACAAATATGGACAACAAACGAGAAAGAAAATTACCAAAAAAAATTTGGTTAGAAATAATAAAATAAGATAAAATTTATTTAAGTATAGATAATGATATAGAAGGAAATAGAGTCCAATGGCGCAGCAATATCCATATAGTCAACCCCACCTAGTGAGATAAGGTTTGGTTATTGTTGTTGTTATAAATGCTTAAGTTATATTTGAAATGATGTTGAGTTCAAGTTTTAATATTATCGTAAAATATTTGATATTAATCGAGTAAAAGTCAATTTAGGGTTAGCTGAAATTCACCAAGTAGATATATAAGAGTGAGTGGTAGGTTTAAGCTATATAATTTGGATTTATTTTGATCAATTTAAAATTAAATTAAATTTACATATATAATAATTTAATTCATAGTACTATATTTTATGAGGTTAGAAAGTATATTATATTTAATATTTTCTCTTCACCTTAAAGAGGTTTATTTTTCTTTGTTTGCCTCGTGGACAAATGGAGGGGAAAAAAGTAACCATCCTTTAAGTGAGATTTTTTTCTCTATTTATCTCATGGATGTATTGAGGGAAAAAATTAACCACATTAAAGAGATAAAAAGGTTTTTGTTCTCTCTATTCACTCTAGTGGATAGATGGAGAAGGGAAAATTAATGATGGAGGAAAAGGAATTAATAGAAAGAAATGAATTTTAATTAAATGTTTTTAGAATAAAAATATAAATAAATTTAATTTAATTTTAAAAAGGGTTATCAACTAGCATAGCACAATATTTTATATCATGCTTACATGACTCACCGCCCTACCTTTATTGGCCTAAGGTTTAGGTTTTCATAGATACTCTTCGCTCCTCATAACCTATGCATCAAGTTCCCTCCCAGTAACCAAGAGCTTAAATCCTTCTTAGGGTTGATCATCAAATAAATTCCCTTAGTTTCCGTCCATGCCAACTAAGACCAAAAAAAGTACCACCGGAACCTACACGACATGGGCAACCCTATACCAAGATAGGCAACACAATGTCTAAACTAGGTGTCGACCTATGTTATGATTCAGACCTTTATCAAAATGATAAGTATCAGCTATGGAGTGGCATGACTCGATACTTAAAATCAATGGATTTGCCTACACATTACCGATTTGGTCTACAAATTATCAAATCAAAATCAAACAATTTTTTTTATTCTTCAAACAACCCAAACCAATTTGGTCAAGAAACCAAAGTAAATCAATTTTTTAATTTGGTTTTGTTTTAATAGACACCCTTAGATCACATAAAGATAACTATATTACATGAGCATATTAGGAATCTTGCACATAACTCTAAAACTATAATACTGATAGAGAAAATTCATCATTCCAACAAAACTATTAATACTAATACTTATAGCATGTGAAAATTTCAAGTCTAAAGGATTTTACAATATGATGCTTAGGTAAACAAGTTAATTAAAAAACCATAATAGTCCATATTATTGAAATTGGAGCATTTTTTCATTTAATTGACTGAAAAATCATTTGAAAAAGTATGTCTATCAACAAAAAACATACCACTGTCATCCACTTGACATCAAGCCAAGTTGCTACCAACCGTATAGCAACACGATGTCTAGCATCATAGCCCTTTCGAAACTTAGATATTTTGTCATCTTGAGGTATATCGGCCACACATGCAGAAAGGAGTTCATACAACACTACCAGTCTCCTCTTTTGATAAAAAGGAGAGTCTGTTATTATTGATCCTTCACTGCATTGGCTGTCAAACTGATTTTGTAAGTCCTCCATTTTGAGAGACACCTTCAAATTTCTGTTTTCCAAAGTTGGACATGTTTCTGATGTCTTCTCTAAGCTCTTATGGGATGCCCATAAGGTAGGTTTGTCAAAATCTTCTTGATCCTGATTTTGATGCTTCTCCCAGAATACCTTGCTAGAAGAAGTTTCCAAGCTCATTGACATGGCATCAACTCCCTTTTTTAAAGCAAATTCTAGCTCATTCTTCTCTGAAGAAATTTCACCATCTTCTTCGAAAATTATTCTCATATACTGTGACAGAAGGAACAAAACCAGAAGTCATTGTGAAACATCCATAACATTGGCAGTTTGCACATGCAGACCTTCATAATGACATCAAAATGACAGCTCAGTGTTAATTTTTACTGAATCATTTCTTCACAGTAATATAAAATGATCAATATTGCACTTATGAAGTTATTGTCCAACAACAGAAACTTCGACTAGAAAGATCAAAAATACCATTTTCATACAAAAACAGCTCTTATTAGAATATATTTTATTATTAAAAAAGTAAGTCCATTTCAACCAACACTTTTTACAATTTTATTCTTCACAAACAAAGCTGTTGCATAAAGTGATTGCCTCAATTATAATCTTACAATAGTTTAAGCATTGAGGCCTCAGACGTGTGAGTTGGATGTCTCAAATCATTTAAGGCAGACCCTATCAATTATTGAAGCACAAATTAAGACAAACATTGCACAGGCCTGCCAGAAGTCAAACTGAAATTTTTTTTTAATGAAACAATAAAGAAACAGTTTGTGGATATAAGTACAAAGTTCTCTGATGTATGAACTACAGAAACCAACAAAATCAGAAGGAAAAATCCAAGCATTCCACAAGGAATAGTGTCATAGAGATGCCCTTGAACAAAAATCCTATCAGTGAAAAGTATCTGCATAGTTGTACTTATAACATAAAATGTTAAAACAATTTAATGATAGTAATTTTCTCAAATGTCATATACAAATTTGTATATCATCATAATAAAAGGAAATTTTCCCTCAAGTGAGAGCCATGAAGCACTCAAACTTTAGGAACCTTTAACAAGAGTTGGTGTATTAGGAAATTCATATTGTTTATGCTACAACCATTGATCAATCTTCATTGAAGATTTAATGGCATAATAGGAAGACTTGTTGGGCCTACTACAAGAAAAACAAGTGCATTGCTCGATCAAATAAGAAAGATTGTGTTCGACTATGGAAAGACAAAGTTTGGGCATCATAGATAATTTGTCATATGCTCCCATCAATTAGAGTTTAGGATGTGAGTAGAACTGTAGAAGGAAACCAAAGAAAAATTTATGTAACATATTAAAAGTGACTTTAAATATCTAAACATTATAGGTACGACAGTCATACGTATAGTTAAATGTGAAAGAAAAACCATACAGCAAACCACAACTTATTAGAACTCTTGCATGCTGAATATGCTAAAAAGCAGTCATCATCTTGGTCCTATAATGGCAAGGTTTGTAAAGTCAAGTAGTGCTTTAAAACTTTGCAACTCATAGTTATATCCCAATATGTAGCTTAATATTTTTAGCACTACATCTGTACTAGTGGTTGGTTGATTGGGTAGGCCTAGAAATGGACTAAATGGTAGAACATTTTTGTAATTATAGGATTCAAAAGCAAGCCAGTAGCAAGTTTAACTTAATTAATTGGCTATTTGTCCAATATATGAATGAACCAAATTTAAACATTCATACAGTTGACATTTATTTTCTAGAAAAGGAATTTTGCAGTTCATAGTATTTTAAAAGATCATGCGATCCACACTTCCTCTTCCACATGTATTAATAACTCAACCTCCTAGATTGACTCACCTAATCATTAATGATTGTCAAGGTTGGAATTTTGCAAACTAATTTTTTGAAAAAGAAAATCCATTAGGCATGCCAAAGCATAAGATAACCAGGAATTTCAATCAAAATCAACACAATGAAAAGATCGTGTGGTTTTTCATTATTATGAACATGGTGAATCATGGTTGGATGCTGATCCCAACCCAAAATAGTTGGACGTGATTTGTTGTTCTTGTTGCATTCAACAATGATAAATTATAAAATTATCACATTCCTTTCAAAATCATATGAATATTTGATAGAAGCTCTGATAGTCCATAAATTGGTTCATGGAATTATTAATGAGCAACATAGAAGCCAAAAAATCATCAAAAGATGGGGATAAATTAATGGTTTTGACGATGCTTTGCAAAGATTGCTGAGTCTTGCTATTAAATAATTTGATTAGATCTACATTGTCATTGACTCATCAATATGAGGAACTAAGGATGCTTGCCATGTATCCTTTCCACTATTTAAATAGTTATGTCCCATAATCATTGTGATGTTGATGCTACTGTCTAAGATGATTCATCATATATAATGACACAAAACATTTTCAACACTAAAGACCCACTGACATTCCAAGACATGGTTGAGCCAATTATGGATTTACCATAAGGTACATCAGTAATAAAACCCTAAGCAGCAAAACCTCGATACAAGTTTCTTCTATTTGATTTTTGAGGTAATTATCAAGAAGACATGATGAGATCAAGGCCATTCTTGATGATTATATTGCCACAAAATGGAGATTCCTAATCAAATGGATGAGCAAAACTAATCTTAATTTACATTTGGATATCAAAGAATGAACAAAAGGATCTTGGCATTTACCTACATAGATACACAACCAAAGAGGGTCCCTGATCAACACGCCAATATGACTTTCCAGATGAGCTCTTTTTTGGCACTAGGATTATTTGTCTTTAGTTTGGAATCTTAGTTATATTTGTTTTAAAGAAATACATGAGCAGAAAAACGATGTTTCAATAGTTGCATGTGTCCTTATTCATAGGTTTGCCTTCTCTCTCTCCCCTTCCACCATAGAATCTAGCTTCTTCACCACATCAATATCAAGGTAACATAAAGTTTCCAAATATGTCACCTTGATTTCCTAGACTTCAATTGTAACATCCGTAAACGCCCATACAATCCCAGATCAATGTGCAAAACTTGGAAAAGATAAGGACAGCATCGTTCCACTGTCCCCACGACCGCCTAGAAAGAAAATGACTCGTAACTATCAAAACTCGCACAGATAAGTGATCGGGCAAACTAACAAACAGGTTCTTCAATTAAAATAACAACCACCGATTAACAACCCAGACGTACAAAAAGTAAGAAGGATGGTGTGTAAGAAAATCATTGTACCGCTTCTATGTGATGTGTGACTTCTGATGATGCAGCAGTCTCCTCCAGTCCTAGCCAGGCCTTGGAATCAATGTTCAAAAACCTATTCCCTCCCATAGGAAAAGACTCAGGCACATGCATCTTGGAACGCGTTCGTGAAGGAAAGGAGAAAACAAGACCAAATGAGGTAACCTGAAGACAGGGCGGAGGAGACCTCGGGACTGATGTGTCCAGAGTTCGGGATCGTCGCCATCACTCTCACCGCTAGTGGTGCTAGCGGAGCTGCACCTGTCCCTTGCGGTGGGATCAGCTTCGGGGACATCGGAGCCAAGGGGGTGAATCTGATGGATCTGAGCTTGGCGGAGGGCGAGTGCCAGAAGCGCTCCTGCCGCGTATCTTTGCGTCGCACTCAGCATCGAGGAGGCCATTGTCACCGGACGAGTTATTTCTCAGGATGGTAGCGATGAACACCACTGTAGGATCAGCAGGTACTGGAAGAAGCCATTGTCACCGGATGAGTTATTTCGGGCTCGAATCAACGTCCTGCAAATAATGTGATGTATAGTTTAGCTAAATTCCATCAGTTATCCACTAGCTAAACTAAATTCCTAATTAGACTAGGTTCGTACACTAGCCAATTAGTCTCTTACTCAACACTTAAACTCTAATGCAAGTAAAAGCCCTAAAGAATCAACCTAATCATCATTTAGGTTTTATTAATCCACTCCATTCAATTTGAATTGGGTCTAGTTAAATCCAAACCTAATCATACCAATTCATAATCGAATTGAACCTAATTATGCAACACTCAACTTAAATACTCACCAAAAATCCAAATGTTCACCAGGTAACCTACTGTCGAGTCATGCTCTCTACTGAATTCTGATAGCAGCAATGGGGAGTGCCGGCAAGCAATGTTGTCCTGACCCAATTCAGTGTTTCAATACAACCCCGTAACCTAGTTTTGAAATGAAACCAAACAAAGAACCGGTGATTCTTGAAACAAAAACCACACAATCATAGCGATCAATTACAGTTAGGGTTTCCCTAATCAACACTCCAAATCAGATTCTAGGGTTGGAGGTTACCTCAAATTCGCGGCTGTGAAAAGAGGCAGAGAACAATGCTGGTCAGCGGTTCTTGATCGGATCTGGAGTGGTGTCCAGAATCAAATCCTAGGGCAAAGATAGAAGCCCAATGCTCAAGCTCAGTCAACGGTCGACCAGGGGAGAAGTGGTGGCGTCGGCAGAGGAGGAAATCCGGACTGTGCGGCTCACGATCGGGAGAAGGGGAGATCGGCGATGTATCCTTGCTAGGGTACAAGCGGTTGAGAGAGAGATCAGGAGGTGGTGTTGCCTCTCCGTGGCCGGCGATCAGCAACGCACGGTGAGTGGGAGAGCAGTGAGGCGGCGGCGTCACACAGCAGAGAAGAAGAGGGATCGGGAGAGAAAGAGGGGGCGGCCAAATTAAATCCTAAAACCTAGGTTCAATTAATATATACTTAGGTTTGCGTTAATCAAACCTCAATCAAACATAAGTTCAACTCCAACTTAAATTGGGTATTCTAACGTAAATTTGTCATATGAGTTCCAAAAAATTCCCAAACAATTCCTAAAAATTCTAAAAAATTCGGTTTAGGTCAAAACATGAGTCGTAATTAATATTTTATTTTATTTTATTTTATGCGGTACTTTACATTCTCACCCACTAATAAAAATTTGGTCCCTAAATTTTGTTATTTTCCCTTAGCAAGTACTAGCAATAATTAAGCAGTACAATTGCTGAACGGAACTAACACACATACCTCAGGTAAAGAAATGGGGGTATCGAGCTCTGATGAGCGTAGAATATATCTATTATTATGCATCATAATTGCTCATCACTGTGCTTTGATTGTATATATTTCATGTGTTTATACCCTCTTTTATGCTCATTTTAGCAATATTACACTATTTGGTTCGGAGATCTGCTTTTGTGTAAAATGTTGTGTAGGAGCGCGTTTTCGGAGCATTTTGGAGAATTTTGAAGAGCTTTCGATAAACTATCAAAAGAGGAGGAGCATGAACGTACGAGCGAAGATTTAGCGGCGCGGGACAAGTGTTTTGAAGCTTGGAACAAGAATTGTGCACGGCCGTGTGATCCTTACACGGCCGTGGCAATGAAGCAGAGGAAGTTCTGCACGGCCGTGTGAAACTCACACGGGCCGTGTATGTCACTCCAGACAACTTCCAGAAGCAAACCGCTGGAGGCCGTGTAGCTTTACACGGCCGTGGAGGTGAATTTCCAGAAGCAAACCGCGGCCGGCCGTGTAGCTTTACACGGCCGTGGGAAGATTTCCAGAAGCAAACCGTTGCTGGCCGTGTGATCTCACACGGTCGTGAGATGGCTTCCAGAACCGGACTTCACATGGCCGTGTGAACCGCACACGGCCGTGCGACCGGGCCGTGCGAACCGGTTCAGCTCAGATCTATTTAAAGAGATGCTTCCCTCTCTTTTGGGGGAGGAGATTTCCACCCTTGGTGGGAAATCCATTTGAGGTCCAAGGTGTTCTTGCTTGCATCGGAGGCTCCGGAGCGCGGATTCGAGGCCACGACGAGGATTTCTTGGAGGAGTTGCAAGGTGGACAAGAAGAAGAAGGTTCTTGCATTCTTTCTTTCTATTCTTGAATCAAATGGCAAGGTCTTTCCCT
>JBBPFQ011045265.1:0-10461 GCA_037974815.1 Kaempferia elegans | reverse complement strand
AGTACATCTGCTCTAATTACGTGTTCTAGTTAAAAAAAATATTTTACTGCCATACCTTTGTGGGATTTATTTTATTTGGACCAAGTAATTTAATTTCCATCAAAAAAAATTTATTTAAATAAAATATGTCAATTTTTAAAAAATGGTAAATTTTCATGGAATACCTGTAAACTTTTAAATTTATCAGTACGTATGTTAGAAGAAAATTATTTTCACTTCCTAATCAAATATATTATTTTATTTTAATTTTCTAATCCATACCGATTGATAATCTTATACAATTATACTAAATTAAACTATATACATTATTATAGATATTTTATACCTAATCAAATAGACTATGTAGCTTGATCAAGTATATATATTGATCACATATTCATATAATAGATGATGTTGATTGATAGTACTCAATTGGATTAAAAAAATATACTAAATTAGTTTAAATGTGATGAATTTAGAAATAATTATACTTCTTTTGAACTTTTGTATCTATATTTTGATATGTACCTTAAAAAAATGTGTGCGCTAAAAAATATGTACACATGTAGTGTGTCATATACTTATTTTTGGATATTTTATACCTAATAAAATGGATTATGTATCTTGATCAAGTATACCTTGATGATGTTGATCGACGTATTATAGACCGTGCTCAATCGGATAGAAAATAGAAAATATACTATATTTTAATTTAAATAGTACTGAATTTAAGATGAATTATACATATTTTTAGACTTTTTTGTCTATATTTCGTCACATTATGTGTCCCAGGATTAGAGAGTTAAAATAAACTTTAAATTTGCATAGGGAGTAAAATAATCTTTTTCTAATATAGAAATTGATAGTAAATTTTAAACTTTACAATGATATTTTAAATAAAATTTTCCATGATTATATCAAGTATTATCTAAGAATTTAGATACATGAATTAAAAAAAAAAATCAAATTTGTGCCTCCACCTTAGAAATTACTTTTCCACTTGAATTGATTCTTCGTCTAACCATTGGTTTTCTTTGTGGTTGTCTTTCTCTCTGTCTTTGTTTATCAAAATACTATAAATCTTTGATCGTCGTATCAAACTATAATATTTACATACCATCTCTAGTTTGATTAGAACATCTATATCTTAGTATCCATTGTTTGAGAGTACCTTTGGACACTATAGGAGTTCCCTTCAGTAAAAAAAAACCGAACAAATACAATGTTATTAGATTAAAAAATATTTTTATTTTTTAATATTAGATAGTCAATTTTTTTAGTTCATTTATTAGATAAATTTAAAATATAATTTTCGACCCCATACACATGATTAAAAAAAAACATTTTATGGACAAGAACCCCATGGATTTTAAGGCTTGATGGTCACATGCATCACACCTGCAACTAAAGGTGTATCAGATACCTACTCTGGGCCGCTCCGTTGTGTGCACTTGAGCAAGGATTGGGCCGGAACGGCCCATCAATGATTTTTAGGGCATCGTCGACGACACAACGGATCCAGCTCTTTTTTATAGTCTAGCAGGGAAGAGACGCCGCTTTCCTTTGATTCTCCTTCCGGTTAGGGTTTTGCGTGGTTTCTCGTTGCAGACATCGCAGTTCATTTGGCAAGGTGTGTTCTTTATCTACTTTTTGTTCCGGAATCTTTCTTCTGTCGAGGTGAAGAATCTTCTTCTCATAGATCGTTCTGGTTTTTCAGCATTTGTGGTATGGGTTGTTGGTGTTTCTTCTTCATATGTTTGCATATTCTTTATATTTTCCTTTGAATATTAACAAAGGTTTTCTTTTGCTTGCTGAGAATAGTTTTTCGATCTGTTTACTGAAGGCCTTCAATTTATTTTGTATGTTGATAACAAAATCGTTTGCCGTGTCTTTGATCTCTTCAATATTACGTGTTCTATTATTTCCAATTGTTTTAGTAGATCGAGAATTGTCACTATTTATCTCTGAAAGCTTAATAATTTTATGGTTGCAATTATTTTCACAATTTGTTACGTTTTGTTCCTTGAAAACACTCTACTAGGTGAAAGCTTTTTTTCATTTAATGGATAAAAACCATGAAAAATGACCAAAATTGAATTGATTATAACCTATATAGGTTTGTATGACTTTCCTAAGCAAACCTGAGCTTCTAGGCAGGAGATTTATAATTTTTTATGATTCTCCAAGCTTTCATGGGTGATGATCAGGCTATGACTCAGCCTTTTTTGCAGATTATATTTTGATTAGCAATATATGTAAGAGGATGAATTGAGCTACGTTGCAGATTACATTTGCATGCATCATGTTTGAACATCTTTTCATACTTGCCTTTTAATCTAGCTTGTTGAGTAAAATATAGATTACTGATTACATTGCTTAGCTAATTGTTAAGATGTTATTAGGTTATAGCATGAAGAATCTTTTTTATTTTTGTTCAGGTATTGATTGGTAGTGAAAATTCTTAGACTAAATCTGCATATAAATCTGATTGTTCTGATCTCTGCAGACTAAATCAGGATGGTCAGAGTCAGTGTCCTGAATGATGCTCTTAAGAGCATGTACAATGCTGAGAAACGCGGAAAGAGGCAGGTTATGATTAGACCTTCCTCGAAAGTGATAATCAAGTTTCTTCTTGTTATGCAGAAACATGGTTTGTGCTTGGCCAACATTATTCTTCTGATGCTTCATCCATTTCAGTTTGGTAATTTTTTTTTATGTTTATTGTTTTGCAGGCTACATTGGTGAGTTTGAATATGTGGATGACCACCGCTCTGGTAAAATTGTTGTCGAGTTGAATGGCAGGTTGAACAAATGTGGTGTTATTAGTCCCCGCTTTGACGTCGGTGTCAAAGAGATCGAATCTTGGACAGCCAGGTTGCTTCCATCACGCCAGGTAAATTTGCTTGATTCCTTTGTTTTCGTCTCCAGTTCCTAAGTAGCTATTCGATTTCATTTCTCCCTGTTAATGTTTGATTACATCTAACTATACTATCGTTTCTTTATTGAAATATCCAGTTTGGTTACATTGTGCTGACAACATCTGCCGGAATCATGGATCATGAAGAGGCGAGACGAAAGAATGCCGGTGGCAAAGTTCTCGGCTTTTTCTACTAGATACTTTTCAGCTCCCCTACTCATACGTTTAAGGTAGGCTTGATTGATGTCCTTCAATGCCTTTGGACTATTTTTGCTAAAAACATCGGAAATTTTCTATCTTGATAGTTGAACTAAGTGTTTAAGATCTTTTTGTTACTTTTGCTGAAGGAATGATAAACTCAATTGCATCTTTTTTCATGTTGGTGTCTGCAAGTTGAACTTGTGATTGCTGTTGATTTTGTTAGCAAGTTTATAGTTTATCTCTATGAAGACGTTTTCAGATTTAGTTTACTTTCATAGATGTATTCAGGTTGTCTCTGGAGATGTTTTGATATATAAAATAAATAAGTTTAAACATTAGTTAGCTCAATTTGTTAAGGTTCGTGGCCGTGAATAAATTTATTTATATGAAATTTAGTTATCTAAAATATTATATTTTTATTAATGTTATATACTGTATTTTTCAAATTTAATATTTATAATATGTAAAAAATAATATAATTTTTATGAATAACTAGAAATACAATATAAATTATGAGAATATTAGTGTGATTGTTGAATTGGACTAGTGTTTTATTTAGGAGGGTAAATGTTCTGAGGCTATGGTGCAAGACGTTAAATTATCTTTCAATTATTCACACTTTAATTCCTAACTATGATACATTTATAGGATTATTTTTTCTAAATGAGATTCGTAATTAAGGAATGTTGGAGTGTAAATGAGTTTAATCGTTTTTATTTAAGAGTGTAAATGAGTTTAAATTTATTTATTTAATGAGATTGTTTTAAATTTATTTTTATTAAGTTCAACTAATAATATCATTACATTTCATTTAAATAAGGATTAAATTTTATACAATTTAATAAGTTAATTCCGGCTTCTTTCTTAATTTTATATATTTTCGGTTTAGAATTATTCCTTCCTTGTTAAGTTTTATTTATTTATTATATTTTTCTGTGCGTCAAAATGTAAGGAAGCGGGCGAAGTAGGTTGGACCCACTCTCTCTGAGTCACCACCATCTCTTTTTCGCCCGCTTACCTACCCCAAACTAACCTACCCCTCAGGCACCCACACGCATCTCCGTTCTACTCTCTTCCTTTATACAAATTCCATCTCCGCTCTTCGTTCCCAACTCGATCGCCATGGCGCTCGCCTTCCTCCCGGCGGCTCTGCGGGCGGTGCTCCTCCTCCGTCGCCGCCCGCTGCTCCTCTACGCGGTCGCGTGGTCGGCCCTCCTCACCGCCACTGTCGCCGTCGCGTCCTTCGCCCCGGAGCTGGCCTTCGTGTGGGCCGCCATGCCGACCTCCGCCTTCTCCCGCGCGTGCGCAGGGGGGTCCGCCCCAATGGTGCGGGTCCCTACGGAGGGGCCTCGGGAGGTGGTGTGCGTCCCGGCGGGGCTCTTCCGGCGGTCGGCGATGGACATGGTGGTGCCGCCGCTCTTCGCCGCCTTGGTCGTCGGCGGCTCCACCTGCTTCGTCCGGGCCGTGGGTCTGTGGGAGTACGAGGAGGATTCCGTCGACTCATGACCGTGTCGAATTTGTCTCCTTGCTAATTGATGCTTACTTTGTACGCATAGAACAGACAAAGCTACTGTAATAAAAAAACACTATTTTCTCACACTGCAAAGCAAGCTAGCGATCGATGAATGGATTAGAACAGAAATCCAACAAATTAACGGCGGAAACGCCGGCGAGCGAGGTCTTTGAGGGCGCCAACCGCCTCCGGAATGCTCATCTCCCTCTGTTTGAAGCTGATGGCGGCCCACAGGATGAAGAGGACGGTTACCCAGAGGAGGATGTCTAATGAGAGGTTCGTCTTGGGCTGCGACGAGATGAAGGTAAGGACGAGGGAGGAGTAGGCGACGGCGAAGGGCCACCGGATGAGGCGCGAGCCGGTGGGGGCGCCGGTGAGCAGCGCCAGCGTCATGAGCATGGAGCTACCGAACCCGGTCCAGCTGCCGGTCATGAAGAGCCAGTAGCGGTGGCGGTGCTTGTGGCGGAGAATGGAATCGCCGGCCTGGTACCCGGCGCCGTCTTCCTGGTAGTAGCCGCTGGGAAGGTTGGTGCCTAGCTGGTAGGTGAGCGTGGTGATGAGCGTGGCGACGAGGAGGACGATGTTGCGGTCGTTTCGCTCCCAGCCGGCGTGATGACTCTGTTGCCGTCGTTGTGGTGGCTCGTTGGCTGGCTCAGGCGCCGGTGCGCCGCTGCCGATCTCGTTCATCGGTATCCCGATTTCGACCGCCTGCGGCTTAGACATTTGGCGTCACGGACGAGGATCGACACTTCGTCGGTCGGTTTGTTCCTCAAATGGCAAAATATATGAAGTAGATTGATCACATCATGGACTTTGGCTGACTGGGGGAGTTGCTGTGTAATGCCAAGGAGATTTCGAAGAAGACGCCAAGGAAAATGAGAAAACGCGGCTTGCATATGCAGGAAGGACTCCATCTTTTTCCCATCAATCTTAGTTGAGTTAAATATTTTAAAAATTAATTTTTAAATCTGTATAAATTATATAATCCTATTTGAAATCGTGGAAGAAGATACATGAAATTATGGTTGCTTCTTTGTTAACGTTCTTAAGACCTCGATGGCAAGGCATTACGAGCTTAGTGGGTCTATGCACGACAACTTATAGGATGAAAAACATTAGAGTCCAGATCAGGGAAAAGGTTCCGGCTCATGTACTCCAACGCTCAAGTAAATGGATCTGCTTGAAGGAGAAGAAATGTGAGAGCTTGAAGATTTATTGTTCGCGTATATGTGCTTGTGGATGGGGACCCTTATTTATAATGCTAGTTTTCCCATTATGCACTATATATCGATGCATTTCTAGTAAAATATGAGTCTTTCTAACACCTTTCCTCAATGAGTATACCATCTGTGCACTCGTTAGACTTTAGGAACTTCTATCATACATAAAGTACGAGTATATCCTCTGATACTTTGATTTTCTAGCAACCGGTATACTACGTGCCAATGGGGGTAGGTAAGGTTGATGGGACGCGGAAGCTTCAATTGTCCTTGCCAATCGGCCTGACTGTCTGTGCTGTCTTATCAGCCCCGATCGTACCTTTCGCCCGGTCGGTTTCCTTAGCCCTATCACTAATAGTTCCTTCGAATGAGTGTGTTATTTGGTCATGCTAATCTGGGAGACCAAGGGCGACTCTAAGATTCGAACTGAATAACCCATGATCATATCTAATTTCTTGTCTGAGTTCCAGTGGCTAGTCTGAAGATAGGTTCGGTTGGATGCTCCGTTTGGTTTGTCCGTTCGGTCGGTCCATTCGGTTGGATCATTTAGTTGATTGTATTGACCCTTATCGTCATGTCCACGACTCTTCTGACTTTGACCTTACTCCGAAAGCCTCCCTCCATCTCCCGTATCATTATACTTTAAATATACTTAATAAATGAATTAAGGAAAGACATAAAGTGTTGAAAAGTTTCAGATCAAATCGGACTGTTGCTTAGATCTCGTTGGGCTCAATGGAAAGTTTGGCTGACTCAAAGAGCTGAAAACTTACTTAAAGGCAAAAACAAAAAAAAGTCATTGAAATTACATTAAAACCTTATAATATTTCATTTTATCTTTAGACGTATAGAAAGAAACTTGTATGATGTTGTGATAATGTAGGTAGTGCGTAAGTTACCTAGGGAGGCTATTATGAGATACTCAAACTATATGGAATCATATTAGATAATTAACTCTAACTAAAGAATCATTAGTTTTTTTTAAAAAGATTTATTATGAGGTGCTCAAACGATATAAAATCATCGTAATAAATAACATTGTGGTCATATCTAGATATAAATAGCGAAACACACGCTGCTAATATTGTAATTTGCGGAAAGCTCTCCGAACTCAAACCATCGTATCCCATTCACAGCCGCACACAGTGACAGCTTCACAGAAACGACACCGCGCCCACTTCTCCTCTCCCATGTGACCCGCTCTGTCTCGGAAACAACGCACCCTCACGCACCATCCAAATCCACCGTCCAGCCGCCGCCACCACCACGCCATCGCCACTCGCCAATCGCCAACTTGACCGCCCTCGCTTATGCGCGCGCTCTCTCTCTCTCTCTCTCTCTCTCTCGTGCCTTTTCTCCTCCCAAAAAGCTGCCAAGGAGCCGCATGTTCTCCTCTCACGGGCGAGCTCGGAGTCCTCAAAATGCGACCTTGCTGGCAAAGCTTCCATCTTGATTAGGATTCTCGGTTTCCTAAAATGCCATCCTGATGGTAAAGTTGTAATCTTTCTCAGTTTCACCGGGCGATGCTTGCGGAGACATGAAACCATTGGGATGTTTGGGGATTGGCCTGAGCATCGTCTCGGGTTGCCTTTTGTTGGCCCTTGTTGCAGAGTTGTACTATTTCTTCTGGTGGAAGAAGAGGAGAAGTAACGTAGACATCGAGCGGAGCTTCTCCATCCCTGGGAAGGAGCTCCCCTACCTCTTCTGCAGGAAGAAGCCTAGTTTTCTAATCACCGCAGCTCTCAATTCTGAAGGAATCTGTGCTCCTCGAGCAGATCATTCCGACGACGGCCATGACCAGCCGAAGCCATTAGAAGACGACGCAGAGCTGATGAGCCTTGCAGGTTACCCGAGGTCTCTCTTCACCATCGAAGAGGAGACGCAGGATGAGTTGGAGTCTTGGGGGAGCAAGGAAGGTCCCATCAGGAAGAGCTTGAGGGACTTGCTTCAGTCTACTGAAACTCCCACTGCGACTCCTCTGTCCTCCCCTGGTCTGACGCCAATGGCTTGTCAGAAGAAAACCATGCTCAACTCGCAGCCTGAGGATTCTTCATCTCCACCGCCAACCTTCAAGTTCCTCAGGGACGCGGAGGAGAAACTGTACAGGAAAACTCTGGTGGAAGAAGCACTGAAGGTCCAAATAAGCTGCAAGCAGATGGAGAACAGAGACAGAGGCAACGGAGTTCACAGGTGAAGATGAACATAAATTAAGCTGCTTTTTTTCCTTTGCTTGTCTCTTGCAGTTCGATTGTTCGGGTCTTCTCCGCTTTAGGTGGCGAATCTGGTGCGTGCAAATTGCTGAAAAAACACCATTCTTTTTCGTTTTCTGTAATGCTTTTCGATCAGATAGATGTGGTCTAACATTGTACAGAGCACTGCAAAAGATGCATATTTGCTGCTTCTTTTCAGCACAATTAAGGCCAGTTTAATCAATGCAACTTCATCTCATTTGCCTTCTTTCTTTCCTCCGCTTAAAATCTCAGAGATTTCTCTTAGTCATAAGCTGTAAAAAATAGAGAATTAGGTATCTTCATGGAATCTAATAATTGAAGAGTTGTAAAAGTTGAAGAGGACACATCAACGTTGACGATTCTCAATTGGCTGGACAATGATCTGGTTCGATAATAATAGTGAAGAAGAGTGTTCCACGTTGAAGAGAAAGAATGCTAATTAAGAACAGTTTAGGTAAACAGATTTAACAAAAGTGTTTTTTTTAAAAGTAAAATGATAGAGTGCTAGTTATGTGATATTGAGGCTCCTTGACGGTGACTAGATGAAGACCTCGAGAAGAAAAAAATGTAATGCCTAGCGAACCCCCTTGTTAAAAGAAAACAAGGAGAGTAGGAAATAATATAGACAGAGTAAAGACGGTCCTCGGCGTATACACTGACGTTCAAATTAAATATACGGTGGTGGGAAAATGAAAAATGAAGAACGGTGGAAATAAACATCGAGTGTATCTAATGTCGCCCTTACCTTTGCCTGTGAATGCAGACATTCTTTTATAGTGCCAATTTTTTTTTATACATGAACATCGAGGCATTTATAAAAGAGGAACAACTGTTAATAAATTTTTATACCTTTCCCATGTCATCTCTGCATTTTGCAGGATAGAAACTTCCTCCGTACGAAACACACAAGGAATATTTTCTTTATTTTCTAATAATGATTATGTAAAACGTCAAAAAGGAATATTAAACCATTGGGTTGATAGACCCTTAATATGCTTTGTTGGTAGATTGACCGAGTCCATTTTAGCATCGAGTCGGGCGTCGTTCTAAGACGGGCTCGGATTGGCTTCGGACGGCTGACCATCTCCGAGACTTGACATCATCTTGGACAAGCGACCCGATTAACTGTACTGCTTGACTTAGAGCTAAGACGACTGGGGACACCATCTAGTAGGGGAAACTCGGCCGGGGGTTGATCGGACTGAAGGTCCGATCGACTAATCCACTCAGCCAGGCCACGTCATGACTTTGCCAACCCTGAGTGCTCCCTCCTTGATTTAGTCTCTTGAATATAACTCCAACTCGAGGGTCATACCTTATTCGCTGTGTCATAAAATTAAGTGAGTTAGAAACTAATTAATTATTTGATTGAAACTTAAATGAATCAAAACATAAACATTGTTTTATAAGCGAAAACTAACTCACGTATTCGTACTCATGCATACATTATAAACATCTCGTCCCGCTGTCCGTGCTTAAGCTTGAGTCTAAGCCGGCCTAGCTCAACTTGTGTCTGCTTGGTTGGCCAAACTAACTCATACTCATGTATGTTTACACGGCCGACAAGGAAGATTTAGTTGAACTATGTCTTCATTTCGAATAATCTCCTCTTGCTTCACAATGGAAAAGAAATACGGTAAAGAGCTGTCTTAACAAATTGTCCTAGATAAAAAAAACAATTATATATATATATAATATTAAAGATTTTTAATTTTATTAATAAAATTTAAAAGTACAGTTTAATATCTTGTAAAATATTATTGTCACAATTGAAATTGTAATCAATTAAGTCACACAATAATAAATTTATCTTTATCAAAATTTACTTCTTAGTAAAAATTAAGTTAAACTTTTAACCATAATTTATTAAAACATAATATATTTATTTGAAAATTTTTAATTAAATAAAGAAAGTTAAATTTTATTAATAAAATACTAACTAAATTGGTAATTAATAATAAATTATTATAATATTATTAATATATATTTTGTTGGAGCAATCGTTGTACCCTTAGATTTTGATATTTGACAAAGGGTTTAAGTTAGAGTTTGCGCTGTGTTTTGATATGCTTTGTGGAGTACGAAGGTGACAAGTGCAAAGGAAAGCCCAAGTGTGATCTTGACAATGGAGGAAATCCAAGGGTAAGCTTGGAAAATGGTAGAAGTCTAAGTGTGGCTTGACAAGGATGATGACAAGACCAATGAAAGCTCTTAAAAGCAAGACGTGAATGATGAAGAAGTATCTGCGGGACGCAAGGCTGATGGAGGAGGCTAGAATGCAAGATCGAGGTTGTACGATCAAGGACGAGTTCAATGAGCGAATATGTACTTGGGGTAAAGTATAATGTGAGAGTTTGACCAGTCAACAGAGGTAGGTCTTAGTCGACTGGTGGCTTAGTC
>JBBPFQ011045155.1:0-10462 GCA_037974815.1 Kaempferia elegans | reverse complement strand
TAATTAAGAACGTGATATTTTTTAAAGGGATTAAAGTACATGCATGCACCAAATAATGCCACGTCTTCTTCTTTTAACGCGTTCAAAGGGATGAACGCGTTAATGCCAGCGTGGCATTAACACGTTCATGCATTGGTTTTAATTTTTGCACTGCGTTATAACGGTGGATTAATGCACCGATGCAATTGCCCTAAGAGCATCTACATTTGTTTAACGTTATAACATCCATCACCTTATAAAAGAGGTGGGGTCCATATGCCACATACACATTATATTAACACTTTCATTCTCTCACATTCGTTTTAACATTAACACTCATTATTTGTGGGGTCCACGTGTCATATACACATTATATTAATATATTCATTTTTTTCACATTTATTTTAACATCAATATTCATTATTTAACTTAATGCTAGCTATAACCTAATTAGGAACACTAAACTCTAGAGGTAAAATCTTAATTTATTTATTTTTAAACATTTTACCTCTATGGTTTAAGCTTCCTAATTAATTTATAGCACTCAAATGGTAAAATTTTAAGATTTTAACTCTAGGGTTCAAACTTCCTAATTAGATTAAAGTATTAAGTTAAAAGAAAAATTAAAAATAAATAAATTTTGGTTGTTTACTAGTATAGTAATGTATTTATGATTTTTATTTAAATAAATATTAATTTTTTAATTAAATTTTAAAAATTATTAAAAAAATTAAGAAAAACTAATAAAAAAAAGCTATCTCTGTGCGCGCAAGTTTTCAACACTGTGTACAAAGCAATTAACGCGTTCAGTTCGTTGAACACGTTAATTGCCACGTAGATATTAACACTGCCCTACATTAGTTTTAACATAAAAAAACGTTATAACGTTTCCTATTAACCTCCAATGCAGATGCCCTAAGACCGTACTACTCTATCAAAATTAATTAACATAAATTAATATGTAATACAAAATAAAATATGAAAATGGCGGTGCACGCCTCCTCTTGCTTGAGGCCATTTGGGTTCATGGAAACAAATCGGATGATGAAACGATACTCAGATTAGCTTAATATGTGAGTGCCCCAACACACGTTAATTGATCCAATCATCGTTAATCTCCAATCAATGTCTGAGTAATCGAGGATCACTTTAGTCATCCTTTCACTTAATCATCCGCTTGCAGGGGCCTAACGCTGATGATGGATGTATGTTATTTTTAATTGGAAGTTAGGTAAGATAAAATCTTAATTCGAAAGTTATACAGGAGAAAACTACTAAATGGAAATTAGGCAATGTAAAATTATAACTCGAGGGGTTAGGTAAAGAAAATTCCTAACTGTGATTAGGTAAGAAAAAACCCTAATTGAGGTTAGGCAGGGTGGAAGTTTACCAAGTGACTAGTTCTAAGTGAGGTTAGGTAAAGGTAAAATCCAAGTGAGTCAATGAGGACCGTATATTGATAAAGGAAGGTCCTAATTAAAGTTGGGCAGGATTGAAGTCTACCAAGTGACTAATCCTAACTAAGTTAGGTAAGAGGTAAATCCAAGTGGGACAAAGAGGACTATACTTGGTGATCGAAAGTCCAACAGGAAGTTGGCAAAGAGGAAGTCCTTGTGGGACTAAGCAAATTTAGTTGGGAATTTGATTAAGTCTAAGGTGGGTTAGTTGGGAGTTAAACACTTGGCACAAAGTAAGTCCTAGTAAGACTACGTAAACCTAGTTAGGAACTAGGTTAAGTCCAAGGCGAATTAGTTGAGAGTTAAACACTTGACACAAAAGGAAGTCCTAGTTGTAGGATCGTTGCACGTGAGAGGGGGGAGGGGTGAATCACGTGACTTTTAACAACTTATTTAATTCGAACACTTTTAAAACAGAGATGCAGCGGAAAGATAACACACAGAAACACATAATCACAAAGACGCAAATGATTTACTTTATTCGAAGCCTTTGACGACTCCTACTCGAAGGTCCGCACTCGCTGAGTGCTTTTCTTGGGTAGTCCAGTGCTTTCCTTGGGTAGTCCACTAAAAACCTCTTTCGGAACCACCGGAAGAGAGAATCGAATACAAACAGATAAGAAATAAGAAAAGTGTAACAACCTACACTTTCCTTATGCAATAACTTAAATAAAACAGAAACAATATTATACCGACAAAATGAAGATCGAAGAGAATTACGCGCAGATCGTCGGAGCAACTTTTCGGCGTCGTGGAGGCGTTTTAGCTCAAAGAACAGGAGCGAAGCTTGTGTGAGTTGTTGATCTGAAGCTCTTGGTCGAATGCCTTTATATAGTCCATCTCCGGGCGCCTGGACCTGGCCCGGGCGTCCCCAGCGTTGTTGGCGTGGCGCATCCTTGTTAAAACTTCATCCTCAAAGTTTTATCCACCTCCGGGCGCCCAGACCTGGTCCGGGCGCCCTGGATGCTGAATTAGTCCGGGCAATGGTCGCGTGCCAGCTCAGCCAGGCGCCTCTTGCCGAACATTTGATCCCGGGTGCTGGACTAGTCGACTGGTAACGGGAAAATCAGCATATTGATGTGTTGATTGCCTATATATCCAAGAGTTGTGTGCTTGGTTCAAGTTGACGAAATTGGTTGTGGTTAACAACTAATTAGTAGTCTACTTTGCGTGTGCATCCGAGAGTTCTCGGAAGTGTTGTGGCGATGTTTCTCCACCCACAAGGAGCTACACGAGCTAGCCGGAAGTTGTCCGGGGAGTCATCCACCGACGGATCGGAATCGTCCACCTTACGGACAGCCGTGGAGTAGGAGTTTATTTCCGAACCACGTTACATCGACGTGTCATTAAGGTTTGCTTGTGTCGTGTTTAGTTTAGCATTGTTGTTAGTTTTCCTTTGTATTCCGCTGTGCACTAACAACGTAGGAAGCGAGCGACGATTTGGGGTGTCGGCGTATTCACTCCCCCCTCTAGTCGGCGCATAGGTCCTAACAAATCCTACCGCCGATGTGACTACATAGAGACCACTCGCACCTTACCCAACATTTAAGGCACCTAACATGCCTATTTTCAAGAAAGATCATTTACAACAATGAGCTGGTCAAGGATGTAACCCGGCTGAACACCACCACTCCGATTATTGATATGTGTCATCTGCTAGTTGATGGTCGACAGGGGACTAAGCCTGAGTCTAGTCAGTCGGTCGTGTGTCTCCTTCGATTAGACTTGAGGGGAGGCTTGTGATTCGGTATGGTTAGAAGTAGGGCTCTAAGAGCTGTGAAGTTGGTGGTCAAGATGACATGGTAGTCAAAGCGGGGGGTAACGTGACTAGTTAAAGAGAAATGATTGTCCAACCTAGACAAATAGTCTCTATACCAGATCGGACCTGTGGGGTTTTTGGTAAGACCGACACCTGTCTACAAAAATAGTTATAACTGGAAAGCAACAATGTAAGGCTTAGTGGCGCCAAGTTTAATCCCACAAGGATAACCTACATTAGGATGCTCATCCGACTAGGTCGGGATAGTCATGATTATTTCCTGAGTAAGGCTTTTGCCCCGACTAGTCGTTAAATTGGTCAGAAGCCTAAAAGTGTGGCCTGGTCAGGGTGACTACCTGATCAACTTATCAGTGGTCAGCCTTCGTCTATGCTCGGGCCCCCCTGCATATCGATCGTTGTGTGGCCGAGCAGTAGGGGCAACATATGAACGGGTCAACCTCTTTGGCCCGGAGGTACTTCATTCACAATCTATATTCATAAGCAAAGGATAGATCGTCTTTTCGACAGACTGAGCCTTCTGGGATCTAGTTGTTCCATCACCTAGGTTGAGCGGATACACCACAAAGGTAACCTCCTGTCAGAGAATATTCTATCAGCTTGGAGTCCATAAGCTTCCGAAGGCTTACAGGAGGTTTCTCCTGTCCCCTTTTCACCCTACACTTTTCGACATAAAATATTCTTTATCCTCTCAATACAACCGAGAGCTAATAGGTAGTATAAAGAGGTACGCATATCGACATAAGGACTTTTTGGTATTTTATACTTTAGAATTGCTGAGACTACTATTCATCTTCTACTTCATACTTTCTACTTTCTACTTTCTACTTTTTGTTTTATACTTTCTACTTTTTGTTTTATACTTTATGTATACTACATTTTCTGCAAAGAGGATAGTTCTGACTTGAGCATCGGAGTACCCGAGCCAGGGAGATCTTCCCTGGTTTCTAGTACTAACGTTTGCTTACTCAATGTGCACAGGTCCAGTGGTGCTCATCTAATCTCTACTGGGCTGTGCATGTGGAGGTTGTAAGTTTCTTCTCTTTCCCTCTCTCTCTTTCTCCTTACCCTCTACTATCTGTTATACTCTAGCTCTGGGCCCCCAGGGCTAACCCAGGTGGTTGGGGCATGGGAGCGTGGCCGTAGAGGCCCGGGGTCGATTCTCACCAAGGAGGGTTTCATAGCCTATGAGGACGATTCCCACTAATGTCCTGCTCACTTAGGTTCCTGCTAAACCTCCTACCAGTGGCGTAGGGTAGTCGTGGGGGGCCACTAACGTTGCGGTTCCACATTTTTCTTATACTCTAGCTCTACATCACCGATTTACTATATTCTCTACCCTCATTATCACTAAACTTACATTACCTATTCCTTGGATCCCTCACCCTTGTCACTTGTAGCTTCACCTAAGTGTTCTTCACTAAACTTCTTACTACTTTTACCACCTCATCATCCAACTCCAAGGTTTTCCATCTGCCAATATTTTCAAACAGGATCAATACTCATTCTAGAGAGTCCTTAAGTTATGTAAAAGTATACAAATTATGGGATCAACTTATAACTGACAGTCAAATTCACTAATCAAGACTCATATATGGTTGCTATGATTACCTAATAGACCCTGTCCAATTTTTCTCTCTAATCGAAGAAACTGAAGGCCATGCCTTCATCACTCTCTAATCTCTTCCTTGGATACCTCTTGCTAGAGCAAAAAATTCAAATAGTTCAGTATCATTGATCCTTAGCCTAATACTTTCAGTGGGAGAGGTCAAACCACCAATGTTGACCTTGGATTCCCCCTGCGAATCATAACCGACGAACGTGATAAAAAGAATTCAAAGTATAGATAATCTTCATTTGACATTCGTGTTCACAAGATAAGAGAAATTTTCTGACCTTTTTTACTCCTCGACTGCAGGAGCAGCAGCGGGCTCAGCACCCGCAACTGCAGCAGAGACCGTAACTGGGGCAGCACGGCAGCACCACCACCCGGAACAGAATTCAGAAAATCAGGAGGGAGAGGAGATACAAAAATCAATCTTTTAAGGCGTAATCAAAGAGAAGGGTAAGAGTGGCAAGGCAACAATAGCGTGTCAGATATTCCAAACTCAAGACGATGTCATCGATGCTCCTTCCTTTTCTCGAGGAGCTTGCCCAAGAGTCGCTCAGGATAAGTCGATGGTCAAATAACATCAAATTTAGAATGACCAATGTAATCCCAACAAATTTTCCACCGGTCACATTCTGTAGATTATTATGAAAAGTTAGAGAAATGTGTTCCTTATCTTCTATTTATGATAAAATTTTAAAAAATATAAGGAAAGTTTAATATGTTTTCTATTTTTATTTTTTTTTAAAATATATATTTTTTAAGAAATAAGAAATGAGATTTTAGACATTCCCTATTTTTTAAAAAAATATTATATTTTTAAAAAAAAATATAGATGAAAAATACAAATCAAATACTATTTTAAAAAAAATTGTCAACCAAACACCCCTAAATGTTTCAATCTTTCATATTTGACAGTTATTTTGGCTTAAATGGAAAGAAGAATCAATCAGCCTTTTATCACTCAAAACTTTGAATAAATTGGCAGGCAGGCACTTAATGCAGAAGTGATTGAGGAGATTTTTTTTTTAATTTAGTATCCAAATCGTTTGGTCTGACTTATCCTTGAAGTGATCAATTTGCCTCAATTAAATTTTTTCACTGATAAATAAAGTAAATTTAGAAATCTGACAGTCCACATAATGATCTAACAGTGCAATACATCAAACACGAGGAGTAAAATTTTTATGCTCTTTGGGTTATGAACCCTGGATACACGAGTCGTCCCAAGATACACTATAGTACCCGGGCAATTTATGAGACTTTTAGGGCACCGACAACTATTAAATCTTACTATATTATTAAGAATTTGACCTCAATACTAATAAATTTTCAATTAATTTAGTGAAGCTTACGATAAAATTACGTTAATATCCCTCATCTGCGGGTATTATAGAAAATGTTTCTCATTAATCAATTATAGATCTAGAGTTCGAGACTCATCTGCAACGTATTATTAGAAAATTTTCTCATTACAAATATAGAGTTCGAGACTTAGTGCAGCGTATTATTAGAAAATTTTCTCATTAATAGATATTATACTGCTATGATCTCTTTAGTCCCACATCTTAAAATTAACAATACCGCAAGTAGAGAAGCTTCTATAAATACCTTAGGTCGGTGACATTAAAAAACACACCTTTCTTGGCCTTTTGGCTAAGATCAAGTGTAGTATATGTCCTTATCAGTTTAATACCTGATATAAAAAATTAAATTAATTTTTTTTATGACGCAGAGTTTGTTATAGTAGTTTGCTTCTAGGGTTCTCGAGCATCCCCCTTGCGTTATACTACTATATGGGTTGGGTTCTCGAGCGTCCCCTATGTGTTGTACTACTATATGGATTGGGTTCTCGAGCGTCTCCCTTGTGTTGTACTACTACATGGGCTCGGCGCATCATTATCAAGTTTAATTTATCGTATTTATATATTATATTGCACATGCAACGCGTGTGCGCGATGATTAGTTTGTAATAATTTATCTTTACGCTAAAGTTTAAAATTTTAGGAATCAAGAACTAGCTCATTTTTCTCTAAATTTGAACAAAGAGATTTCTTTTTTAATAATTCATCAAAATTATAGCAGTGCCTTTGGAAATTATACACATCAAGGACCCTTTTTAATAAAGTATTTTAAAAAAACTAAGTATATATATAGACCTTTGATCCAACTAATCATCTTTGATCCAACTAATTCTAAAGATGGACTAATCATCTTTGATCGAACTAATTCTAAAGATTAGCCGTCTTTCCTCTAATAAGCCCATCGAATAAATCTGAAAACATAGTAACTCGACAAACATTATATAACCCTCTCTAAATCAAACCCTAGACATGGGCATACTGTCATACCTCATATCACTGAATTCTTCCATGGTAATATAGGTAGTCAAGACTTATACAGTTGTTGGATTTTAAGATACCAAAAAAAAACATTTTTAGTTAGCGATAAGAAGGGCACACTAAATCTTTGTAAACTTGTTATCTATATTAGTTAAGCAAAATCCAACAAATATATTTTGTTGGTTCCATGCTAATTTTGATATGACCATCTAACTTAGGTTAGGTCGTGTAATATCTAATCCTCGTGTCTAAGTATGCAGGTACTTAGGATCACAAGAAGTCGAGGGGAAGATGCGACAGATGAAAAGAATGACACGAGAAGCGAGTCGACGAGCTCGGTGCATCCGAGGGACGAGAAGTCGCGAAAGAGTACACCGGGGATGAGAAAGATGCGAGCGGCGATCCGATGCACGAAAAGTCGGGGAGGAAGACTGCTCGATAAAGAACGGAACATAGATTCGAGTGATTCCTATTCCGAATATCCTAAATCACTCACGCGATTGGAAGCGAAATAGTCAATTATAGAGTTGACATGCTGGCTCTGGAAGGCTCCCTCACACAGGAGAAGGCGTCTGCCGAAGGCGCCTGTCGAAAGCGCCTCCAAGCAACCGAAAGTGTCTCCCGACGCATCCCGCAGCTGCGGCAAAATGCGCATCCCGACCCCTCGAAGGCGCTTACAGAAGGCGTCTCCAAAATACCAGAAGGCACTTGCCTAAGGCGCCTCCGCCACCTGAAAGCGCCTTGGGCGACCCTGGAGGCGTCTTCAGCCCACAGGATAAGTTTTCCCGGAGGTATAAAATGGCTTCTAGAAGTAGGAAATAATCAATCAACTTGTACACAACTTATATACTGTTTTCCTATTCTTTTTCTAAGTTTTAAGAGTTTGTAGGAGGCTTCTCCGCCTACACAAGGAAATATTCTTCATTGAGCTTACACTTGTCTTGGATTAATAACCACATAGGTTGTAACTAAGTAAATGTCTGAGCCTCTTCTTTATCTTCTTTTATGTTTATAATTGTTGTGTTAAGCTAATCTTGTATCCCCTCTAAAGTCAGCTTGAGATTTTTAAATATTAATTGCAAGCCATTCATCCTCCTTTAGCCCCCACCTGTGTAAGTTTCCTTTAAATTCAAGGCAGCTCCAGTGTGGATAAAGTTTTATCCTAAGTGCAACGGTCACCAACGTCTCTATCACGTTGAAGGCGCCTTCAAGCATACTAAAGGAGCCTTCATGCCTCTTGTTAAGGCACCCTCGTTGATGCTCGAGCCACCTTAGCGCTTGATGGACAAGGTGCTTTTGCTAGATCGTAAGGCGTCTTCACACCTTTGCTGGACATCTCCAACAGTGGGCTTCAGATCTTTAAGATTAGCCTCCAAGTTAATCTTCTTCGATCCCACTCGCTTTGGTGATGCTCCGATTATCCGAAGTTGAGCTCACTCGAACCCAACTTCGACTTTCTCCTTGAGTACACTTCCTTCTGGCTCCTTTTCCCTTGAATACTCCGGCGCACATCATTCTTGATCATCCGTCGATGTACTCTTTCGCAGCTCTTCATCCATCGGATGCACCGAGTCTGCCAACTCGCTTACCGTGCCATCATTTTCGCTTGTCACATCTTCCACTCAACTTCTTATGTTCCTAAGCTTCTGTACACTCAAACACAAGGTATCAAAACAACATAGAATCTAACCAAACTCGGTTAATCACATCAAAACTAATCTAGGGTACTTACAATCTCTCCCTTTTTATGTGCATCAACTCAAGCTAAGATTAGGGATAACCAAACTAATAAAATGCAAACAAACATTAAATATGACATCTAAGTGCAATAATAAAATCAAATTTAATTCTAAGATTAAAATCAAACATTCAATCATAACCTCCCCTAAACTAAATATTAATTATTCTCTCCATTTGATCACATAAAAAATTAAGGAAAAAAAAGCAAACTAAGATAAAAAATTTTTTAAAACTTTTTCTAGAGGGAGTTCACAAATATATCAAAGCTATGTATGTTTACCTAAATTAATTTCCAAAGAAATTTATTTTTAAGATTTAAGTCTTAGATTTGCATCAAAGAATTTAAAAATTATTTTAAGTTACCAAAAAAAAATTTAAATTTGTTTATCATTGTCGAAAATAAGTATTCGAATCAGTATAAAATTTTATGAACAACTTATTTTTTTTATCAAGATAAATATTTTAAAAAAGAAATGCATATTTTTAAAAATTATTTTATACTTTAAAAACTCATGCCAATTTTTCTGAGCATTTGAAATATAATGTTTATCCATAAAAAATCTATTTAAAAAAAAATAATTTTAAAAGTATGATTTTCATCAGAAAATTCATAAAAGAATTATATGAAGGAAAAATTTTTAAAACTTTTTATTCTAAAAGAAAATTAGATTTTCTATTACAGATAAATTATATTTTTTTAAAAAATAAAATTTCATAGTATTTTTTAATCATCAAAATTAATTTTTCCAAGGAGGAATTTTAAAAAATTGTATAGAAGTGAAAAAATTGTGAAAAAAATTTATTTGTTGCTTAAATTATCACATATCATAAAAAAATAATTTTAATTCAAAATGTGAACATTAGACTTGCGAAAAAATTATATCTTGCAAGCAATTATTAAAACTAAAATTAAATTTGAAACATGTATAAAAATGAATTTAATTTAGACTAAGCTTGATTTATACTAGATTTATCTTAAATTTTTGTGGGTTATATTTCCTATCTACTTCTGCAATTTAGCTCCTATAGTTCCTTATAGACTAATTCAGTCCGTGATAATTTCTAAAAGTTGGAATAGTAGACTTTGAACATACAAAATTTTTAAGATATTCTATTTGTTTATTTAATTTTTTATTCTCATTTTTTATTTTATTAAAATTTTTTAGTGTACATGCTTTAAGCTAAAATTACTCTTAATTCAATATTCTCCTTTTTTAATTGTTCACTTTTTGTTTTAAATTTGCATGAACTTCTAGAAAGCATTTTGATAGATTGATAGAGTTTATCGGGAGGCCGAGAATGTACCTCACTTACCATGTCAGTTTTGTTATTCAACGCTCCCCTTTTATCACTACTTTCTTTTGACGTTTCTTCCCTTTCATCTGTAGCGCCCGCTCCGCTTACCACTTTGAGCGGGGCTACTTTCTTACTATTCTATTTACTAATCATGTGAGTAACCATGAATTCCATAGGTAAATTTCTTTTTTTTCTTTGCGGAATCATTATTTACCATGGAGAATCTAAAACATGCTTATTCTAATCAATCTACAAGTGTTAA
>JBBPFQ011045047.1:0-10462 GCA_037974815.1 Kaempferia elegans | reverse complement strand
TTCGGCTTGACAGTGAGGAGAGGTTGATTTTGGAACAGTATGATCACCCGAGCCTCTCAAACGAGGATAGACAGGTTTTAATTGGGGAGGTGACCGAGAAGGAGGTGAGGAATGCTCTTTTTTTGCCATGAAGGAAGCCGTGGAAGGCACGCACCTGGTGTAGATGGTTTCCATGCGGGTTTTTTCCAATAATTTTGGAACACAGTAAAAGGTTCCCTTCTTGAGCAGATTAAGTCCGCTTTCAGCGCAGGGGAGCTTAGTAGTGTACTTAATCAGACCTTGATTGTGTTAATCCCGAAAGTGGCTTCTCCTGAACATATTAAGCAGTTTCGGCCGATAAGCCTGTGCACGGTGACATATAAGTTGGTGACAAAGGTTCTAGTTAACAGATTGCGCCCTTTTCTTAGGGATTTGATTGCTCCTTTCCAAACGAGTTTCATTCCTGGCAGGCAAGTTTCTGATAACATATTTATTGCTCAAGAGGTGATTCATACGATCAGGAAGTCGAAGAGCAAGAACGGGCTTATGGCTATCAAGATTGATTTGGAGAAAGCCTATGACAGAGTTCGATAGGATTTTTTTGCATGAGACTCTGATCTACTTTGACTTGCCAGACGAATGGATCAATTTGATTATGACTTGTGTTACAAGTTAAAAAATTTCAATTTTGTGGAATGGTGAAAAGACTGATGAATTTGTACCCCAAAGAGGGTTGCGCCAAGGTGATCCTATCTCGCCTTATCTTTTTGTTTTGTGTATGGAGCGGTTGGGTCATATGATACTGAATGAAGTGGATAAAGGAAGATGGAAGCCCATTGTTTTGGGTAGAGGAGGGCCTGCTATCTCCCATCTATTCTTTGCAAATGATCTTTTTTCTGTTTGGGCGAGCAAGTGAGTCTCAAGCTCAGTTAATAAGATCAGTTTTGGAGGATTTCTGTGCGACTTCGGGTGCCAAAGTCAGCTTTGATAAATCCAAGTTGTTTATTTCTCCTCATGCTTCAAGCAGAAATGCGAGAACGGTAAGTAGATTACTGGGAATCCATTCTACCCGAGACTTTGGGGAAATATCTAGGGGTTCCTCTCATACATGGGAGAGTTAGCAAGAGTACATATCGAGAAGTAATTGACAAAGTCGGTACTCGCTTGCATGGGTGGAAAGCTCAATTTTTTAGTTTAGCTGGTAGATCGACGACTCTGATAAGCTCTGTGCCCTCGGCTATTCCTACTTACACGATGCTCACATCTCATCTCCCCTCTGGAGTTGTGAAAGAGTTAGATAAGATGAATAGGAGTTTCTTATGGGGTGGCAATTCAGATAAATGTGCCTTGAATCTTGTCAAGTGGTCGGAGGTGCCGAAAAGCCTTGGTGGCTTGGGGGTCAGAAGCATGGCTGATCATAATAATGTCTTACTTCAAAAAAGAGCCTGGAGGAGCCAAATAGTCTCTGGGTACGGGTTATGAAGTCCAAATATGGGGTTGCAGATGATGTCCTAGCTTTTGCTCGTGATCATGCAAAGGGGCGTGCTTATTGGTCCCATACGTGGAAAGGTATACTTTTTTTTTGGTTTAGTGCAACTTGAGAAGGGCATGGCTAGAAGGGTGGGTACTGGTAATAGTATTCAATTTTGGACTGATGCTTGGTTGGATAAACCGATTCTGGATATTCTTGGTTTTGTGCCCCCAGTTGCGGATCTTAATGCTTTGGTTAGTGATTTTATAACTGCTAATGGTGAATGGAATGCAGATTTGCTCTTTGCACAACTCCCGGCTGAGCTAGCATTGATAATTTTGGGATATCCTCTTCCAAAAGTGCTTCCTACTCGACTCGTGCCTGAATTGAATAGGAAGCCTGAGTCCCCTTTTTTGCTGTCTATAGTCGGTAGTCGAGATGTCTAAAAACTTTTTTCCTTTTCTGGCCGAAGCATCAATCTAAGAGATATGGCTTCCCCCAGGATAGGGGCGAAGGGGGAGGAGAGTTCCCTTAATACCAGCAAGCACTTTCTTTCCCGGAGCGGCAATTTTCTTTCTAGAAGTAGGAGTTTTGCTGGATTTTGAGGCGGACCCTTTTGAGGTGACAGCCTTGGGATTGACGGGGATCCTCTTTTTTTTTCCAATCTTTTCGATTTGAGTTTTTTGCAGTAGCCACTGCGGCTTTGGACGAACCGACTTTAGAGGTCGATCCTCAAAAAAAGAAATAAGCGTCGTTGAGTGAGAAATGGAAAATTCATGGCTGGTTGGATATTAGCTAGTCAAGCGACTGTCGGTCCGAAGGGCGCTTATAGGCTGAGCCCTTTCTCCGAGTCGGCGGATGACCGAAGCTTTTGGGAAACATGAGGGATTGGCTGAGATGAAATCGTTTTCTTTACCGTCGTAGAAGCTGTTGAAGAAGTTACGCTCGCGCCCGCTTCGCTCCCAGGCGAAGGTCAAAATGGTTAGGGAGATTGGATGTGAGAGGGGCGGTTCGGACGTGATTCTCTTTTCCCACTTGTTGCCTCGTGAGAGGGAGGTCTTTCAGAACTCAGAAGCTAATAGGACGGTAGTCGCACCCCAGAACCAAAGTCACGGGTACTCGATACATGGTCGAATCTCAGGTTTTTTAGAAAAAAACATGCAACGCAGTCCCCTTTGCCACGTGGGTTCGCAGTCCCTTAACGGAAGCAGACTGTTGTGACCAGCTAACAGGAGGCGGGCTATGGACCTTGGACTCGCTCTGAATCCCGCTCGCCCCTCTCGTAAGAAGGTTGGAACCACGTTAGACAGCCATTCAACACTTCAGTCTTGCCCATACGAACCTAGGGCGGTCTAAGAGAAGGATCATGGAGCCCCTTTTTTGTCCAGTCGAAAACGAGAGGGGGAGACAAAAAATCCAGCCAAGAAGCTTTGGCCCTCAGTGGGTTCGGTTAAACAAGGGAATCCCTGTATCGACTGAAATGGGCTGGGCCAGACTCGTCCACCAAGCGGAGGATAGAAAGGAAGAGGCTTATTCCTGAGCCACTTCCAGTACCCCACTCAATGCGATATTGACCGGAACCTGTCCCTGACAACCCTAGTAGGCTTGGTCCTCTTCTCTCGGGAGACATGGAAAAAATCCCTCTTCCTACTGGAGTGGAGTCAAGCCTCTCGGGCCATTTCGTGGTGAAGCCGAAACCGTTTATGGATTGTTGTAACTTCTTTTTTTTTGGAGGGTTGTGGTGCAATTACACAGTTCTACAGCTGTCATTATTAGGAGAAGATGAAATAGAGAAGCGAGAGGTTCTGAAAGAGATAGACTGAAAGGAGAGGATGCTCTGACGCTTCTGCAGATAGAGTGGAAGTTGCAGCATGGTCATAATTTGCAGAAATACTTATCAAAGAGACTCAAAGAAAGCAGAGCTCAAGACCCCGGAAGTGCCTGCGATCCCGGTGTTGGAAGTTGGAGCATGGGGTACTGGTTCTAGTGTAGCTGCTTGTGAATAGAAGCTCAAAATTTAAAAAATTCGTGGGAGGTTGGAAAAGGCACATCTCCCTTTTGAATTGAGCTGCGGGACAGATCCAGAGCGGGACAAAACCTTCGCCTCTCTCCCATTCTTCCTTCCTCCTTCGTGCCCGATCCGGTCAGTAGGCGTCAGTGAAGTTAATCCGGCTAAAATTATTTCAAATGGGAAAAAGCCATCATGCAATGCCTGATTAACAAAAGAGAGAATGGAGTGACTTACTACATCCCAGTTTCTTTGAAAAAATAATGGCTGCATTCCGCCCGGTTCACGAGTTTAGCAATAGAGAAGATCGTGAGTTCATGCTTTCTCGGATCCCGGAAAGCAGGAATAGAGGAGGCACAGGCCTGCCATTAGAAGAAAGCAAAGGCAATTAGGTCATGAAGGGCAAAAGCCAATGAGAAACTGACTTCCGTCGGTGGAAGGGCCGGAGAGAATTACTCAGTTTCGCCCTATCAGCCTTTGTTCGGTCCCCGTTAAAATTATTAGTAAAGTGAGGGTTGATAGACTGAGGCCTTTGTTGGTGCGTATGATCTGAGATCCGATGCGAACTGATTTCACTGTCCGAATCAAGGTTCAACGGAAAGAGACCGCTTTCGCGGGAAGGATGAAAAGAGCACAAGATTGTGCATTAAGATAAAAGCATTTTACCCTACAATCGGCTTGCTTGATTGGAGGGTTGATGATAGATCGAAGAAAGAAGAGCTTAGCCAAGAGTAGGTCGAAACGATGTCAAAGAACCCGAGCGAGCTAAGAGAGAAAGAGGTCACTCACAGAGGAGTTCCATTCGTTCTTACGGCTAACGTGTATAAATAGGTCCCTAAGGAACCCCCGAAAGGGCTGCCGTCCGATGGGTACACGCCTTTAAGTAGTGCTTTTGTCACAAGCCGGGGCCTGAACTCATTGGACTGACCTTTCGAGCTATTAGATGGATAAATATAGATAGTTGTCTGCAACTATCTATATTACGATATTTCCGATTCTCCCTTCTCTGTCCCAAAGTAAAGTTGAAGTAGAGAATCTCAGTTCTGTTCTAGTGACAGCCTTTAGACTATCAATTCCTTCCTTTCGCCTAATCAAGGATATAAGGTGGCATCTCACCGAATAAAAAAGATAAGGTTCATCCCTCCTCACTGAGACAGTCTTGGACCTGGACCATTTCACGCTCGGGGCGTAGATAAGGTTCTGAAGGAAAGGCCGGCTTCGGGCAACTAGGTGAGTTGGAAGCAGAGCCAGCAGCAGTAGATGGATGAGGGCAAGTTGTTTGCCAGCTCATTAAGCTGGAAACCGCCTGATGAAAGAATTGTGTTGACTTTGGGGCGGCTAACCACTACAAAGACAGCAACTACCGTACTACCCATTGCTATTGGGATTGAAAACTAGAAATTACCTCCTATTTCAAACCTTTTCACTGAAAGAAAATATTGAAAATCAGAGGTCTTCCCTTGCGGTAGAAATGGAATAGATGGTGGATCCTTTCTCTTTCTAAAGCCCACCGTAACGCCCTTGCTTTCCTTTCTTTCAGAACCTCTGTCGGTTTCTGTGGAGGAAGGACTACTTTTGAAAGCCCAACCTCTAAATGGCCATGGTTTGATGATAGGATGCAATTCTGCCGCTGGCGCTCTTTGGATAGGGCCATGCCTTTGACAAGCTTTGCATCCCTTGGCGTATCTAATGCAATCTTTCAAGATGGTTGGCCAATAGCATTCGTGTCTTCGGATCAGCCATCTCATCTTTATGCCTGATTGATGTGCCCCGCAGATACCTTCGTGTACTAAAGACATCAGCTGGTAATACTCGTCAGGGCCTACACATCGGAGAAGAAGACCATCCTGACCCTTCCTATATAACACCCCTTCTAGTACGGTATAATGAACTGCCGTGCTCCTAATTCTCCTTTCCGCCTTTTCTTTCAGAACCTGCAGATACCTGATTATAGGGTACCTCCAAGTCGGAGTAAGTTCCACCGTGCAGGCAGAAAACAATTCCCCGCGGCCTGTGACAGAAGGGTAAATTTTCTTCTCAATTGTCACCACCTTCCTGACCAAGCCATCAGGTAGTTGTACTCCAGCTGCTATCTGTGCAAGATGATTTGCTTCCTCGTTCTTGTCCCTAGGGATATGCTGAACAGAAACGTCATCAAACTCGTCTAGTAACTGGACGGCCATAGCAAAGTATGGTGACAAGGCCAAACTAGTACATTTGTACTCGCCACAAATCTGTCTGAGCACAAGTTGGGAATCCCCAATAATCATGACGGTGGAAACTCTTAAGTCTGCCAAGATTTCCAGGCCAATGATTAGTGCTTCATACTCTGCCTGGTTGTTTGTGCATTCGAAGTCAAGTTGAAAGGACATCTCAGTCCTGATTCCGCTGGGAGATTCAATGATTATGCCTGCCCCGGCGGATTCCGCCGTACTAGACCCATCGAAGTAAAGGGTCCAGGGAGTTAGTTGTATGGCCGTAACCTCGAGGCCATTATCCTCTTCCGGTCCGATTTCAACGCACGGGTGTTCGGCCAGACCCCTCCCGGGAGAGAGCGGAGCAGATAACCGGTAGTAGGGCGCGTCGGCGACACCGAAGGAGACGGGATGTGCGCAAAGCATTGGAGCGTACGCAGCGTTCCCCTAGCAACGAGGGCGTTGCTAGATTGAGTGGGGGAGAATGTCACAGCCCACAAGCACACCAGCAGCACACCAGCACACATGGGGCTTGGCTTCCACCAGCCACCAAGGAGGATATCTCTAGAATCATGGTGGAACCTTCAAGAGATATCTCTAGAACATTTTGGGGCAATTCGTATTATTGTAAATACATCTAGAACTTGTATAGTAGGGGCATTCTTGTAATTACGCATTCTTGATATTTGTGTACTCCATGTATAGGGGCCTCTCCTATAAATAGGGGTGCCCACCCCCATTGTAATCATCAAGCAATCAAGCAATAAAGCATACAAGTACTTCTAGCATCCAAGCTCTCTTGTTCTTGAGTAGTAGTTAGCTATCATCTTGTGTTCGGTAGGAAGGGTGCCAAGCACTCCTAGCTTGAGAAGCTTAAGTACTTGAGGAGAAGGCTGACTTAGGCGCATACGAAGCGGGTGATCTTCAGCCTAAGGCCGCACGGTTGCTTGGCTTACGATTCAAGCCCGTGACACTTTGAACTTCCCTGACTATCCCCTTGGACTGAATGAGTCACTAGCTTACTTGATTAGTTGCTTAGCTGGCTTGCGCAATCACTTACCCTTCGTTAGCGGTCTAGGTTTCAGTCGTAGTTTTCTGGTATCGACACAGACAGTGGGAAATCTCTATACGATTGAAGTCAGTGTGCAAGACAAAGTCTAGTTTTTACTTTGAGTTCCTCTTTTAATAAAATAACATAAAAAAAAAGCATTCCACGGTCGTAGGTACCGACACCGGCAGTCGGATATCAATAATCACTTACCCCGCCTTAGGAGAGTGAGGAGTGAACGGACTTAAAGACAGTTGTCAGGAGGAGCATCCGGCTTAGACATTAGGCATAAGAATCGGCCAATGCATTCACTCACATCCGTTGATTGCGGTACACCATAGAGGTCAACACAGCCAGAACCACATCCGTAACCCAAGCCCCATCAATCTCGAGCCCTACCACACGGTTTTGGTTCCTTCGGACCATAGTTGACAAGTGATAAAATCTCGTATTTCGATCACCATCACAAATCCATTTGACCCGAGACTTCTCCTCGGGACTTGATTCCCTTCGCTTTTTCAACAACTTGCTTTCTTTGGGATCTAGTAGGCTGGAGATCCCATCCTTCGTATGCCTAAGGTCGAGTTGGCGAGTTAGGGCCACAAAGTGCTCGATAAGGGAGTGAGAACTGACTTTTTTCCAACAGGGTACGGGTTTGGGATTTCCCCGCAGAGTCTGCCTTCATTGCATACGAAAGCATACGAAATCGAAATAAGACTAAAACAAAGTGTAGCCATCCGCTGGCCAACGCCCGCGCGCGATATATCATCAAAGGAACTTTCTCAATTTTTTTAGTAGTCACAGGCAGAATGCCAAGATGCGAGAAGACCGTCAGGAAATGGCATCTTAGTTAGGAGTCGTTACTGAATGACTTCCTTTTCTTTCAGAACAAAGCTACTAAGCGTCTGCCTTCACTCGAGGCGAGAAGGAGTTGAAGTTTATAGCTCGGTGTGCTCGGATGCTTCCTCAACAGCAGCTGATTCTATAGCAAGGCTTATTCACGGGCAGACATTTACTCGGCCAGCCTTGCGGTTGCATCGAATGCTATTTCTATGTATGGCCAGTACCGCATTGGAAAAAGAACGTAAATGGCTCTAACAAATTGTTTTTAAGTCGGGGTTGAAGGACTTTTTTTCTTTCTGGCTCTTTTCACAGCATCGTCATGAGACCTGGAAATAGGTTATGCAATGGGATCAGTACGTGGGAGAAAGGACTGCAGAGGACTCCTGGGAGCAACTCTTCGCCAATAGATCCTTGACCGGCTCAGATTTATTATACCCAATCAGGTACGGGGCTTGGCAACAGCCTTAACGCTAGGTAGACCTGCGTATGCTGGGCTTGAGAGAAGGGCTTAGTGCCGGTTAGTAATACAACCAGCTATCGAGCCAGGTGAGCTTACTTGATGTTCTTTTCCTAGATAGACCTTCGTATACTGGACTCTCCTTATCAAAGCATGCTAGCTAATCCGCTAAATATGATAGATAAAGATTGATGCCAACCTTATTATCATCACAGTTGCATTTTCCCGAGGTTTTGGATATCGAATAGGCTTTTGACGCCTTCGGCTCTGAAAGAAAGAACGAAAGGGAATAGGGGACTTGCTTAATTTAACTACCGACTTCCGATAATGATACTGTCCTTCACTCAAGATAGCAGAAAGACAAGGAGACTCGTTGCTTTACCCCGCCGTCCACGGCCCCTTCGGTAACCCCATCCGTTCACCCCTTCGGATAGCTAGGAAAAGCATAAGTGAGAGACTCCTTGTATACTCTGTTTTCTAATATCGTATGTGATTAGTGAACCTGATAGCATCGTAGTTGCAATTACTTTCATTGGCTAGTCCAGTAAAGAAAGACTGCATTAGATGCTATCTGACAAGACGGCACTAGTTGAGCTATAAATCGTGAGGGTCAGAAGACTTGGGGTGGACAACTCTGTTGAAATCACCTGTTTTATTGTTTCTTGAGTCCTTTTGGAACTCGACACGCTATACTTTCTCGACACTGGCTCCATACCGGATTAGCACACCGTCTAATGCCTTGTTACAGAAGTGAGAACCCTCATCACTGATGAATGCTCGGGGTGTACCATACCTAGAGAGGATGTACTTCTTAAGGAACCCGATAACTGTCTTGGCATCACAACGAGTGGTAGGAATTCCTACTAAATACTTTTTAGTAATAAAGAGTGAGTCTCACCCTAAGCAACACCATTGGAAAGTCCGGATTCCTCTTTCTTTCTTGAATCGGAATGTAATTCCTTTTTCAAGTAATTGCCTACTTTTACATTTTCTGTACCCGAGCTTGGGGAATGGTAAATTTTCCAAAGTGGATGTCGGTTCGGAAGACCAGATCCAACACAGCTTGCTGCTTTGGTTTCAGGAAAGGAAGGAAGCTAAAGCTGCCAAGTTCAGTGCTTGCTTACTTGGAACGAGTCAAGGCAAGGGATTCTTTATTCTTTAAAGTCATGGAAGTGACTGGCTACACAGACTTAGAATCAGCCAAACAATCTCCTGTTACCGGCAAGCAATCAATCAAGTAAACCAGTCAGTGAGTCAATTCCTTTGCTTGCTTTCCAGCTCGATCCACTCTTCTGTCTTTGCCGGGACAACTATGTAAAAGTTGGAAAGATCTGCTATCAGGCTTGTTTGTAAGGATAGAAGACTAGGCTGCTTCAAAGGCTGATAGGATTGAACTCAAAGGGAAAAGTAAATTTCCCCGAAAGCTAGGACAGTACCCTCCGCTGGGGCAGGGACAGTTTCCCTGAAGAACCAATTGTACGTACAATAGGGAAGAGAGAACAGTCAGCCCTTGCTTCGACTGCTATCAGGCTTGCTTCGAATGCTAGACGGACATTGAAATAAAAAAAGTGTTATCAACCCGCTCTTAGTCGTCAAAGACTAAGGGAATTGGAATGAGAGCACGTGCTTTACGGGAATACTTTCTTTACTATCTTTCCTCAATCATAAAAATCTTATAAGTTAACCTTTTCCCGGTTGAACGAGTCAAGTCAAAAGGAAAGGCCCTCAGCCCCGGTCTTAGAGAATAAATCTAAAATCTCAATAGCAATCATGAGATCGAGCTGGCACATCCTGTACTACGTTCTTCGCTCGGTAAGCCAAGAAAGAAGGTAGGTGGGCTAAGAGAAGAGCATAAGTCAATGTAATTTCCCTTTTCCCTCGTTCTTCTTTTCCTTGATTAGAGCATGGCAATTCAATTAAGATTTGGCAATCAATTTAGAAGGTTTCAAAAGCTACTTCCCTTCCCTTTCGATTGCCTCCTCTGAAGTTTAGTTGTTGGATCGATACCATGTTATATTTAGGGGAAAGATCTACCAACTGAGCTATCCCGTACTCGACAGAAGAATGAGTCCTCTGCTCTACGAGCTATCCCGTACTCGACAGAAGAAAGAGTCCTCTGCTCTACCAACTGAGCTATCCAGACTATTTGCCATGCATCATCCAGGAATCATACGAGCTTCAAAGTTCATTTGGGAAGCAAGGCCCCTCCAATTTCAATCCTTTATTAGCAAGAGTTTCCAGTTGTTAGTGCAAGCCGCGTCGTTATCACAATATTAGCCCCTCTCCCTATGGTCGAGACGTCACGTCGCCTCGTCCCTCTCCCTCAGCAGATGATACAACTTAATTTCTTGCGTGAATGGACATTCAAGTTTGATATTCTATTTGAAAGATCTACCAACTATTGCTACTCTTGAATTAACTATAAAGGGGCGGCAAGTGACTTATATTTATATATTATTAG
>JBBPFQ011044940.1:0-10463 GCA_037974815.1 Kaempferia elegans | reverse complement strand
ATTATTTAAACGGTGCATGTTTAACAAATATGAGGTCCAAAGTTAAGCTCGCCGCCTTTGTAAACTCTTCCTCTTATATTTCGATACCATATATCCTCGCCAAATCCTACTTTGCTCTCCGCAAGCAAGGGCATAAATGGCGATCGCGATCCATGAGGTGCCCCTGAGCCCTGGCTCGAAGGCCATGCCCCGCATCGCCATGGGCACCGCAGCCTTTCCTTGGCCGACGACCGTCGACGACACTCGGGACGCCATACTCCAAGCCATCAAGATCGGCTACCGCCACTTCGACACCGCCGCGCTCTACTCGTCTGAGGAGCCGCTAGGCGAGGCCGTAGCAGAAGCGCTCCGATTGGGGTTAATCGCCTCCCGGGATGAGCTCTTCATCACCTCAAAGCTCTGGATCCAGGACGCCCAGAGCCATCTCGTGCTTCCTGCCTTGCAAAAATCACTTAGGTAATTGGTCTATTTGTGAATTAGCTGGTATAAAAAAAGAAATCTATTATTGCCGTTTCTTGAATCGAGTTTTTGCATTATTTTATGTTTAAGACAGTTTACAAAGATCTGCCGAAATGCCATTTGCAAAGATTTTTCCCTTTAGCATAATCTAAAGTTGTTTGGATAATAGGACCGAATCATGAATCCGAAGCTTAATTCTCGTTTTTGGGGAATTTTCTCCATGTTATTTTACTAAATTATTCTAGCAATTGTATATGGAGTGGTTGGTACGGTGATTCCAGAGAATTACACATAAGCAATCAAATTTTTTGTGATATTTTAAAACATTTTGTTTTCCTTCTTCGTTTGACTGTTTAGAGTTCTAATTTAGTTTTCATTCAACATAAAAGAGTTCCTGCTGTAAAAATAATAATAATAATAATAATAATAATAAAATGGACCTAATATATCAATCTAATTCTACACTATCACTAACCATTTTGTTGGCAATAAAAGTGAGGTTTATTAAGTTACTGGACTTTTAAATATTTGATTTAGGTTTGTGTTTTATTTTATGGTGGACCAAATAATATAAAACACTATAGTATAAATAAGTTGAGGTCTTCAGTTTAAACATAATAATGATAAATAGTATAATTAAATTGAGGTCTTCATTCATAATAATTAGATATAGACATGAAAGTAATCTAACAAAGGGATAATGAAATACAAAAACAAACTTTTGGTGACCAAAAAATATCATGTTATTTAATGGTTAGAATACTATTTCTTGTTCTATTCTAGACTGAAAAAAATTTAACAAGATTATACCCTACTCAAAAGTTTTAATAGGCATTTTTGTGTGTTTAGAATAAAAAAAAAGTAGTCAGATATTTTGATCTGGTGGAGTTCATTTGGTCCACTTCTATTTAGATTGTCAAATTTCATGATCTGCTGAAGAAAAAAGATATGACCTTTAATTCTTTATCATTTCAAAGAAAGAAATCACATGAGGTTGTGAATTAGTAAAAGTGACTTTTGTATTCCGAAATTGAATTGCTACATGGTTCTATTTTATATGAGTCCTTATAATTGGACTTTATTTTAATTTGTTCATCAATTTTCAAACAAGATTTAGTATTATGCCATACTACCCAAGGAAGGTTCATTCACTCTGCATGGTTTAAATCTTACTAGGAACCTTCAATTGGAGTACATTGACCTCTATCTCATTCACTACCCCATTTGCGCCAAATCGGGAGGCCTTAATACAGAAATTGAAAACTTTGTATCAATTTCAAAAGATGAACTAATGCCAATAGATATAAGCTCAGTATGGGCAGCCATGGAGGAGTGCCAAAGGATGGGGCTTACCAAATCCATTGGAGTCAGCAACTTCTCCATTAAAAAGATTGAGAAACTGCTCTCTACTGCAGCAATTCCACCTGTAGCTAACCAGGTTTGCATACAAAACCTACAAATTTATGCTTTCTAACCTCAGAATCACCAAATAATGTTTGATTTAATCATTCTTTAATAAAAAATGCATAAGGTGGAGGTGAATCCTCTTTGGCAACAAACGAAGCTGAGGGAGTTTTGCATGGCTAAAGGCATTCAATTGTGTGCTTACTCTCCGTTGGGAGCCAAAGGAACAACCTGGGGTCAAAATTGGGTCATGGAGTGTGAAATTTTGCAACAAATAGCCAAAGCTAAAGGAAAGACTCTTCCTCAGGTAAATAAAACTAACTCGTCATAATAGATTTGATTGGAACAATAACAATCCATATACTTTTGTTCATGGCATCCCAATTATAAGTGACTATGAAAAGTTTATAAGCATTTGCAATAACAAATTCAATATTTAAAGATTGAAACCACTTATCTTAAAACTTGTGGTATAATGCTATTTTTATATACTAATTAGGAATGATTCGATGTTTGTTTGATAGATATGTTTGAGGTGGGTTTATGAGCAAGGAGACTGTGTGATAGTGAAAAGCTACAGTGAGAAAAGATTGATGGAAAATTTAGACATTCTGGACTGGGAGTTGAATGAAGAAGAGAGAGAAAGCATCAGTAGGATTCCTCAGCGCAGAGGAAATCAAGCTCTGTTCTTCATCTCAGAGAATGGACCCTATAAATCTGTTCAAGAGCTTTGGGATGATGAAATATGATGAAGGTTTAGCTAAATGATTTGAATTGATGTAAGTTTCTCTTATGATATCAAAGTCTGCTCTGATTGCTTCCCTACATTGAATAAAGGTGCCACGGTTGCATTTTAATTAGTAGACACTGCAAGTTCTGTTTTACTATCTATAATTGTTTTGTTCTAGATCCTCTGGTCCATAAATTTGTGGATCATGGGTTGATCCACACCTTATTTATGGGCGAATTGAGGTTGCAATCCAGCCGCAATTATTTGTGATCCATTGACGATTTACTCGTCCATCTAGGTTGTAGATAGGGTCCGGGAGGACGGTCGGGTTGTCTGTCGCCGAGGGGAGGGCGATCTTCCACAAGAACCCAAACTACAACTTAAATGGACAGGTTAATCTGTCAATAAATCGCAAATAATTGCGGTCGGATTGTAAGTTCAATCCTGCCTCAAATAAGGTGCGGATTATTCCCTGGTCCATAAATTTGTGGATCATTGTGGACCATGGGATTCCTACCCTCACGCTGAGGCACTGGAAGAAGGTGAGCATGGAGTGGCGCCCCATGAAGCGTTGGGCCAAGGGGACGGAGATGCGGTCGTAGAGGGCGAGGATGTGGAGCATGGTGAGCCGGGAGAAGATGGTCATACTTGCCAGCGGATGTGCAAGGGCGGCGTCAGGTGGCAGTTCATCGTGGGAAGGTATTGTGGGCAGGCGAGTGCCCAAATCTACTACTTAGCTCCTCCGAGTAGTAGACCGTCGACAACGCCGGAGTCCAGCATGTGTAACCGTCGCCCAAAATGGCAGCTCGTTCAAAGATTCTTCATCGGAAAAAGAAATCCAATTCGTAGACTTGTCTACAATCAAAATCAAATTTTTAGAAATTTTCCCGCTTAGTTTGTTGGCACGGAGAATTTTTCCGGCCGTGATCGGAATAGAAAAAAGCTACTACACGATCAAATTGCAATTTTCCAGCTTAATTACTTTAAGGTACAGATGCGATGTACCATCACCAAATGCTGCTACACAGTCAAATTGCATCAGGGAATAGAAAAAAGTACACGGCTCAAAAGTTTTAAATCTCCAAAACAAAAACAGCGATAATTTTAACAATCATGTTGTCACAAATCCTGCAGTGACTTCCTAAATTTCAGCATCAGAACAAGGTTACGAGTCATAAGAAACACATTCAAGGGGATACAATGACCGAGTTGTTGCGAGCCAAAGAATCATCCTTTTGAAGTGAAACATAGTTTACAGGAGCAACTGTGTTTCCTTTTCCACTTTTTTTCTCCTTGCCAGATGATGAGATACCATGGCGTCCATATGGCGTTGAGACACGGCGGCTGCTGGGGATGGGAGTTCCGCAAGTCATGTTGGTGATGGAACTCTGGCCTAATGGTCTCTTGGTTGAAAATTGTCGCATTGGACTTGGCTTACTCCCGAATAGAGCTTCTTGCTCTGTAGCTAATTGCTCCTGCAACTTCTTTTGTTCCTGTAAAGGAGTTCAAGACGTGCATATTACAAAGACTTTAAACTGATATATATGTTTCTCTTATTGTATGGAGCATGTATGGTCAATATTAGAAATATCAAAAAGAATATACTGAAAAAAATGATGAACATAGAATATTGATAAACATTGCTCATACATTCACCTACTGAAATATATACCTAAGTAGGGTAACAACATTTAACAATCAACATTGATCATCAATGTAAAATATAAGAATCTAAGTGATAGCAGAAGTATGATTTTAGTAGGAAAAGAAGGCACGTTATCTGATTCTTCTCCTAGTAGAAAATTCAGGGGTACGTAACTGAAGCACAGTATTTTGGTTTTAGAAAACAGTGAGAGATGAAGGTAGAATAAAGATAATAGAAAGGAACAAACTCGAGATCGTCGTTTCTCCTCTTCCCGTTGCTGAGTCAATCTGGTATACTCTTCCAAGCTATCCATCAAGCGTGTCTGAAGTCCAGAGAAAGTAAAAAATATGAATAACACTTAACTTTATATATCCGAATGTAGTAATTTTGTTGGGAATAAGAATATTTCACCTTGTCATACATAAATGGAATTTCATTTTCTCGCTCCCAGGCTTTTATTTTTGTAGTCAAATTTTCTACCAGAGCTGTAGAAATATACTAACAATTGTCAGACTCTAATAAACATCAAGGCTAAAGATGAAAGGGCAACACTATAAGAAGATACTCCGATATGAGTTTTGTTTAAATAGAAAAGATAAAATTGCTATGAATAAATGCATCAACTATAGTAGAAGCAATTATTTTAATAGTTTTATAAATTTGTGTAGATTATGCAATCTCATCGCTAAAGTTATTGCAAGCTAACTAGCTTGATGACAATAAAGCAGGTAGAGAATGATCCCATTTGCCTTGTAATGGAACCTAGGGACATAACATACATAACATACATAATGCCACCTAAAAGAAGAGGTAAAGATAATAAAGTAAACTAAAATTATGTCCATGATAAAGATCATTGGAGATGGCTATTTTTGAACTTGAGAAAGATGTAGGAACCTTTGGGGAGAATATATCAAGATACACAAAGTCAGAAAACTTAGATTGGAGCACTTATATTCCAATGAACATAGAAGACAAGGCTAGGATTGAAGATGCACATCCTGATATAACAATTCACCTTAACTTTTATCGATGAATCATAACTATATTCATAACTATGTCCCATTTAATAAGCAAGGCTAGGTGAGTCCACCTCCCAAAGTTATGACAACTACTAAGAACTTTCCATTGAAACTAGCCACCTCATTCAATCCAACACTAAATATCACAGTGTATATTCCTAGTCAACAATCACAAAATATTAAGGAAAAGAATGTAAAAAAATATATATGTACCAGGTATTTTGTTCACCAGTATCCGAGCTTTTTCTGCACGTTTAAGATTCTTATGAACTCCTCGCCCAGCAGAATAGCGATTTTCATCCTGTTTGATGCATCAAAGTAATTAACATAAGAATCTAGTAGTAAGTCAACATCTTATGTAACTGACGAAAGACAACGAGGACAAAATGGTACAAGTAAAAAAAAAAAGACAAGATAGTTCATTGAAGCAATCAAGCGAAGATATACCAAACAACTAAACGATCTAATCTTACCTTCTCATAATCATCAAGCCAATTTTCCTCATCTGATGCATATTTCCATTTATCAACCTTTTCCAAAATGTCTTTTCTACTTAGAGCTTGCTCTTTAGCCTTTGCAATCTGATTATCCATGCTTGAGAGCAGTTCAGATAAATCTACTTTCCCTATAAATCAACCACAGTAAAAAAAAACAATGAATATGCATTTCTTCACTTGACAACCCATGCTAGAGAACAAAATCTGAAAAACGATCTCAAGTACTGAATTCAATAAAAAATATATTTAACTCTCTGAATAATATTTAGTATAAAGCATAAGGCAGAGTTATCATATATCAGTGGCTTTGTAGCATGCACAGAGACACAAAATGATTAATTCAGTAAATTCAGTTTACTGAAGCTTCATAAGCACTAGATAACACTGAGTTGAGAGAGAACCAGAATCTATAAGGTCGACAAGCATTCTTCTAGCTCCTTCAATATCAATATCCATGTGAACACTTTTGTAAATTTCGTCGAGTTCACTTTGCTTCTTTAGAACAATTTCTTTAATCTTGCCAGCTTTTAACACGTTCAATCTTTCAACTTCAAGCTCAGCCTAGTGTTGGAAAATTGAAAAAGGAATAATGATGGAATATTCAAACCAAAAGTACATTAGTTGAATGCAAATCTTTGTCATCTTAAATTAGCAATGGTGCATTTACTTGAATGGAAATTAGAGTGAAAAGAAAGGAACAGAAATCAATTTAGTAATTTCTCTTGTTTACTTGGAAAGAAAGTGAGAGGACAACAAAGTTTAATCATGACCAATTCATTCACTTATTTCCACCCAAATTGGACAAAAAAATATCTAACTGAAGTTTGAGTCTCTAATAAAATAATAATTTACCTTCTTCTTCTTATTGATGCCGTCCAAGTTTATAGGATGGGTGGAAGTGAATGAAAGAAGATAATGTAATTCCTTTCTCTTTTTTTTCTATCATTTAAACTATTTCCTTTTGATCCTTTTCCTCTCACTCCATGTAAACACAAAAATGGTGATAGATAGAAAACAGAAAAATAACAAGGATTGCACCTTCTCAATTATATCAAGTGCAAGGCACCCCTGTGCATGTACCGAATCAACAAAAGAAGATATCAATAAGGTTACGTGGTCGAATTTTTGCCGCTCATTCATAGGTGTGTCCATGAGATTCCACAATTCTATAAGAGTACTCCCCACATTTTGAAGCTGCAAAGAAAAATCAATCATTCAGTATTATCAAATTTCTCAAAAGACAAACAAATTGAAAAATCCAATAAGTGCATTCTGAGTATACATTCGTTATAATTTCATTAAAATTTTATGTGCGTATACAACTTTTTTTCTAGCGATATAGTAGAGCCATAGAGTACAAACTATCGGCCAGAAGTTAGTTGGTGAGGATCTGATTTAGACTTTCATACTGAAGAGAGTTTATCCCGCATGTACCAATTTAAGAATGACATCATCTAAATTAAGTACCTGAAACTCATTTTTACTCAGGAAAAAGAAAATAATAGCACATATGAAATTGATCGCTTTGGCAGTGTATACCTCATCTAAGAAGCAGCTACATGTACATGACAAAATTATCAGATATGAAAGAGACGACATGGAAAAGAATTTTATGCTTGACCACAATCTAGGGCACACTTCTTATTTTTCCCAATTTACCAGATGAACAATTCCTAGGGGAATAAGACTTGGTTATTATTGTTGTACCGAATGAACAATTCTTGCTTGTCTAGCATGGTGCTTATTATATTTATTGTCATTGACAAGTTACCTCATGTGAGCTGTCATTGTATGAAAAGATTATTGTCGAAAGAGAAAGAGAGACAACGTGGGGAAAATAACTTTAGCATTGTGTATTTTTTTCTTGTTCATTGCTTGTGAAATATATTGCCATCGGAAGGTTACCTCATCTCAAGTATGACAGCTACCAAAATATGATGTGTTGGCTTCCATAAGACGAGAGAGATGCACAGCATAAAAGAAAAAATAAAGTGTTTAACCACAAGGTCCACACCTTTTGCAACCTTTGTTTTTTTTCTTGATTTAACGAATGAACAATTCCAGCTAGTCTAGCAAGGGTGTCATTGCTTATGCTTTTTGTCTGACCGACTGCAGAATCGCCAAAACTTGGATGGACTTCACATATCATCTTATTGAAGTCAATAGACAACACAAGTGATAAATCATGTATTTGTTTGATGTAGATATTAACCTTCTGCAAACGCACATTCTGCAAGTTTGAGAAAAAAAAAAAGTAAGCAATTTTCTTCTATGTACCTAAAGTTAGGCCTTGTTGATAGAAATGATAACCTTATCTTTCTGAAGCTCAAGAAGTTGGGACTTCAGATCACCCAATCTTTTAAGTGTTAAATCTCGTTCATCAACCTGAGCAAAAAGAGAATTTCTTTGATGCATGTCACCAGATATTTCAGAGCAAATCGTTATGATTTCTGACTGGACATCTTGGAATTCTGCAATTCTTTCTTGTTTTTTGTGACTTAAATCTTCCAACAATGGTTTTATCCTCGCCAGCTGCTCCTTCAGTGAGCCTGTTGCTTTTTCTATCTATAAGCGTAAAAAATAGAGATCAAAATTCATAAAAGAACTAATAGGAACACAATGAGGAACACAAACGTGATTTTACTACCAACCCGGACAAATGATTCTCGTTCTCCAAGTGCGGATATAAGACTAGATACTTCAGCTTCACCCTCTGCCAGCATCTGATGTAGCTCTGCCTTGTGTTTTCTAGTTCGGTCTACTTTTTTCCTGTACAGGTCAAGACATTCTTGTTCAAGCTGCAGTATTTCCCTGTCTCTTTCAATGTCTTTCTCCCCTATTTCGTCCCATAAATCCTGGTTCAATTTAATTATTACTTTTACTAGACAAAAGTAAAGTACAACACATTATACAGAGTGTCATTGCACAGCATCAAATGACTTATGGTACAAGTATCAACTCTCTTTGATAATTTTGCATAGTGATAAAAAATGTCTAACACAATGATAGGATATCAAACAATTTCTTACTAGATGTGCAGCCACGCCAAATTATAAACCAAGTAGCATAAGCATATTTTCCTCATCCAGGAAACAACAAACTGGTGATAATATAAATTATACAAGCAAAGCTACCACGGATAGGAAATAAACGTTTCTTTATTAGAGCGCTATATGAGATCCACTACAAATGCAAAACAACAAATTTATGAGTACCGAGACATAGACTAAGCTCATTCTGTGCTACTTTAAAAAAAATGCACATATTTGAATCAACATCAAGCTCGGATTTTGAATGGCACAGTCAAGATGAGGCTCAAAGACGCCTTGTGAAATAATCAATTGTGCAAGAAACAGCAAAAACCTATGTCAAGGAGACCATATAAAGTTATGTACGTAGCCATATGCCAGCCATTTATAGAAGTCATGTTTGCAAAATGGAAATCTTGTTAAATCAAATTCCCAACGGCACAGAAGATTACATGTAGCGGAGCCATCAATGTCCTCAATTATAAATATCAAGAAACCCTAGAACCACGAAACGGGGAAAACACTCGCACCGGAATCCCTAGAAAAGGCGATTCTTTGAAAATATGAAAGGGAGAAACTACACAAAAAAAAACCCTCGGACATCGAGACTATCACACAAGACACCAAAAAAGCATCGGCGCGATCACGAGCAACGACGACAAACCAAAAAAAAAAGAGGGGGAGAGGAAGGAAGAACAGGACGGAGGAAAAAGAGAACGGACCTGTAGCTCTTGAAGCAGAGAGCCACAAGAGGTGGCATCGGTGCGAGACGGCGACGAGAGACGAGGCATCTCCACTCGGAGAGAGAGCGAGATTTGAAACACTTGGAAAGAGAGAAGAAGGCGATAAATTTTGAACAGAACAGAGCGCCAAAACCGAAGGCGATTTGGGGAATTAAATCCACCGTATCCTTCGCTCCGCCGCCGCACTCGCTGTCGTTGCCAAACGGGATTGGACTCAGCTAACCAATTTAGGTGCTTCCTTGGATACAGGATACACGGTTTCTATCCTCTGTGATAAACATTGAGTCCGGCGGTTCGATCTTTTGCGGAGCTATAACTTGAGTAGCATGGTGTCTTATGCAACGAATAAGACAGGGGATCTTGAAGGACAGTGGAAATGAACGGCTGCGATGGATTCTTCGGGAGAGAAATCGGGAATCAGAGGAATTATCGGTTGCGAGATTGTCACTTCGGTTGACAATTTTTGAAAATTTTCAAAATATTACTATTACATTTTGTTCAGGTCGCAACTTATTCCATATAGTTTAGACAATTTACTTCGCCACATTTTTTTTAATATAAAATTTAGAGAAATAATATCCTCAAAGTTGATCTCTTACTTATTCATATTAAATCAGATCAGGAGAGACTAATACATAAATCACTAATCTGATCTAACAATCACCCTGATTGAGAACAACAAAGGACCAAATTTCAAGTATGGACTATCCAGCTCGACAACAATGGAAAAATCTCAAGCGTCTCAGCAGGAAAAAAAATCCTCTAACTTAAATCTAAGGTTGTAAATGAACCAAACGTTCGTAAACAAGTTTGATGTTCGGATTGGTAGGAGCTTCTTTATGTTCGTTCAATATACACAAAATCAATTAAACAAACAACCTTGAACAACTCATTAAACTAAACAAACAAGCTTGAACACATATGTGTTCAGCTC
>JBBPFQ011044725.1:0-10468 GCA_037974815.1 Kaempferia elegans | reverse complement strand
TAATTGAGTTCGATACATTAATACATTTGGCTTTGGATTCAGGTCAACCTTGCGATTTCACCATTATTTTTAGAAGTTGCAAGTTTTGATAGAAAAAATACAGGATAATAGAAATGTGATTTTACTAGAAAATTATAAATGTTTATAAGGTTTTGGTGTTAAATTTTTATGAGTTTTATATATCTTTTTTTCGAAATATTTTTTATATTAGTTAAAAAAAAACATCAAAAAGATATATAATTAATTCTATATAGTATTTATCGCCGCTATTTTAACGACGACGTTTAGCTTCCAAACCGCTTGCACAGCGGACGGCCGTCATTTTGGGAAAAGGCCAAATTAACGGTGTCCAGTTATTCCGCGGGCTCCACTTTCCTAATGCAATCACGCTCCAGAAATTAATTCTGATACGCCGATTCGCACCAACCCGTCAACAACCTCGCCGAAGGAGCCCCTCATGCTTCCACGGTAAGCAATTGGGTGAACGGAAGGCCAGCACCGGCACCACTCAATCCGCACCGCCCATACGCCACGTGGCCACTGATCGTTGCTGCGGCAGAACCCCACTACCATTGACTCTGAACGTTCCGAAACCGACGACTTCTGTTTTGCCCCCTTTCGTTCTCTCTCCTCCGTAGGCAGGCGATGCCGACCCATGTCTTCTCCGGTCATCATCCGCCCTGACGATCCTGCGCGAGATCCACTTCCGATGGATCACTATCGTCGGATCCTTCCCGGTGAACCAAAGCACGACGACGGGCGGACTCCCTCCCTCCCCCTCCCTCCTCCCCCTCCGCTTTCCAGCCTCGAACGTCAACACAGCCTCCGCCTCGCCAATTTACTCCTGATCGGCGCATCCATCTTTGCGGCCGCCCTCCTCTTCTTCTTCACCTACTACGCCGTTCTCCGCCGTCGCCGCCGTCCCCCGCGCGACGCCGCTGACTTAACCCTCGGAGGTAATCAAGACGATGGATCGTCGTCGGGTGATGGGGATCCGTTCCACCACGTGTGGTACATCCGGACAACCGGCCTCGACGAGTCCACCATCAGCTCCATTTCCGTGGCGGAGTACCGCGCCGGAGACGGCCTCCTCGAAAGCGCCTCCACCTGCTCTGTGTGCCTAGGCGAGTTCTGCGATGGGGAACGCGTCCGCCTGCTTCCTAAGTGCGGCCACGCGTTCCACGTCCCCTGCATCGACACCTGGCTCCGAGCTCATGTCAATTGTCCCCTCTGCCGGGCTCACATCGTAGATTCCCAGGGCGAGCCTGCACTCGCTTTCCCGGATCTCTCTATCTCTACTTCGACGGACTCGGTGGACTCCGACCCAGTAGCCTCCGCTGTTGTGGATAACCAGATAGGAAACCCTCTACTGGATGAGCAACAAAACGGAGGATCACAGAACTTGATTGAGTTAGGGATTCCGATCATCCCTTTTGAAGCATTTGATTCATTTCCTGAGAGTTCTTCGTCGCAAGAGCAAATTGACATGGGTGCCAATAGTCGGCAGCCGGTTAGGCGATCCGTCTCGATGGACACACCATTTATGAATTTTGTCACTGTTAGAATCGAGGCAGGACAAATAATCTTAGAAAAGAATGGGAAAGATACAAACTTCATGGAAGGGAGTGCAACAAAGGGCAATTCCTCCAAAGAGATTGTTAATCAGAAGGACCGTTCTGATATGGAAAGATCTGTTTCTACCAATGGAAGAGGGTTCTTTTTCTCAAGACATGGGCGGGTTGCCAGAATCCACAGTATGCCTATGTAACATGACATCTGCTAGCTTTTAGACAAGTATATTAATATTATGGAAACAAAGAGCAGTCAGCCAATTCAGGAGTTTGCCATTTCTGTCTTTATCTATGATGTATTAGGATGAAGTTCAAAATTTTACCTTGGCCGAGGATTCTGGTGGCGGTAAAGTAATAACTAAAACTTTGTTAAGGGCAAGTTGTTGGATGCTTAACTTCCATCAATTTTCTGCTCAGCAAAGCAAGCTTGTCGGGTCATTGGATATTGCAAAATAAATATTTGGTTTGAATCTCTAGCCTACTTTGGTTTGCTTGTCTGATTTATTCTTTCACCTTACATAAGCATGATGTTTGTGTTTTATTTTGTTGGCTGCTAGCTCATATGGCATTATTGTGCTTCACATTTTGTCTGCTAATAGAATTTATTTGCAATATGTACCCTTCATTTCTTTTTGTCAGCATCTCATGTTTTTTTGCTCTCTAGAACCGTTTACATTTGTGAACCTGAAGTTTGGAATGTCAACAGTTACTTATTATCTCACTTTTACACTGTAGATGCCTAATTCACTGTTCCATTGAATGACTAGATGCTAGTTAGATATATTCAGTTCTAACTCGTATCTGGAGGCTATGGAAGACCAGGCTAGTCTTTTCCAGTGTCAGATTATTATTGTATTCAACCTCCTAGTTCATACACTTGTTTTTATAGTAACTCTCATAACTTGAAATTCCATGATTAAACTTTTTATTGTTTGGGTTTAAAAAGCTAGATTAGATGATAGAGTTCAATATGCACCGTACATGCAGTGTAGCTATGCTTCTTTTTGTTTGCATTAGCAATCCAGTCTGTTCATATTTGTCTTCAAGATATTGCTTATACTGAATTACTTAGGCGCCACTTGCTAATAATTGACAGCATTTTGCATTAGAACTGGAGTTAATGGTAACACATTATCATACATTCACTTTGATTTACTTACTATACACAATTCTACTAGGTTTTGCTTGTTGCATGTAATTCAATTCTTGCAAAATCATATATGATTAGAGGCATGCTATACCTTTGTTGATTTTCCAGCGAGTTCTTTTTTTCTTCTTTTGCAAATCATAAACGTTCACACAAATAAAATTCTTCTTATGTTTGTACTCATAACTCATAACTGCGGTACTATCTCATTTGATTGTACTGTAATTTGTTTTCAAGACATCTCTCATGAATATTGAAATTTGCTGCTTAGTAATTTTGAATAGCATGCTTATGGTTTCATTTTGCAATTGCACTGCAACACAAAGTTCCTATCTTGATCTCTCTTTTTGAAATTATGATATAGTGCTGTTTAATTGCCTGTCTTTGATTATATTTTTTTCTATCCTTTTGGTTAATTCATTGCATAAGTGGAAATTATTATTCAATACTATTTATAGTCATAGTTAGTCGGGATACCTCCAATATATTATTTTGATTTGGAGAGTGATCCCGTCTCAAAATGGGAAGACAGACATCAGAGAGGAAACGGGAAGATGAACATCAGAGAGGAGTGCTTCCACATGTCGCTGTAGAAGTTTTGCGGGAGGCTGGTACGTGACTCTAGTGGACAAACCAACAAAAACGTCAGCAACCGAGCCAGGGAAGACGTCCCGGTTCTGGTCCTCCGACGCTCAAGTCAGAGCGGCGATCATAGATTTTAAGGAATAATGAAGAAGAATATGTGAATAATGTTTTTTTTTCATACATCCGTGGGTTATAAAGGACTCTATTTATACGTGGATGTTATCTGATGCGGCGATCAAGGAGCTTCCATAAATGAAGCGGACATCTATGATGTATCGTTGCTTTTCCTCAATTACTTTTCTTAATTAAGCATGCAATCTGTATGTGTCAGATTTGGAAGTTTCCTCTGTAAAAAAGAGTACCACACATATCTTCTGACAGTGGATATTTTGATTTGATTATTGCACTATGCGACAAGGAGGGTAGGTGGGATTGTCGCCAAACGGTCCTAGTCGCCCGACCGAACATACGTCCGATCGGCCACCAGCATTGGTTGGCAGCAACTTCTCTTCCTTGAGTGGTTGGCTGGCCAGATTGATTAGTTCGGCTCCCCGCTCGATCGTCGTTCCTCTCTTCTTCGGGACGTGTATGCTTCTGCTCATACCTTCTGCACGGAGATGTCCGACTGAGCGATTCATCTGGTCGGCTGTCGGAGTTCTGCCTTGTGACGACGTGCAACGTTTGCTCTGTTGGTTTGTCGTTTGGAGCCAACCGACCGCACCGACTGCTTATTGTGCCCTTCACGGCTTACTCCGATTGAGTTATACACTCAGTCGACTGTATGAAGGGTCCATTTGGTCCGTTAGTTGGTCGTTTGGTCTGAGCTTGACTTAGTGTTTGATACAGGATGATCCATTCAGATGTCATGTGGGTTATTCAGCCGAGGGGTTAACTTGAATTTTCTATCTGTCCTGACAGAGAGAATTATGTGAGCAGATGAGATCCTCTGTCTCATATGCTTTGTGTATCCGTGTCCCACTCAGTGATCGGACGAATCACATCAGATCATGTCAGATCTCAAGGATGCTTGATTTGATTTGATCCGTCTGATCACTGAGTAGGACACGGGTACACAAGACATATGAGACAGAGGATCTCATCTCTTATGTGAGACGTCTTCAAGACCGATGACAATTACATACCTTTTTGGAAATCTTAACTTCATCAATTTAATACCCGCACACAGTTGAACATGGTAAATTTCAATCTAGTCAACCTAGTGTTCTTTAGATTTGGTAACATATTCGAAAGCCAACTTTTAACCAAAATTTGAGATTGTAAAAAGCTATAATCTCGATCTAAGATCTTGATAGATTTGAATTTTTAGATCAAGTTGATTGGACTCTTCGGTTGGGATTGAATATGTAGATTTTTTTCCCCCCATCCCTACCGATAAAGATTGATGCCTAAAAAGAAGACTTCATGTAGGTCTCTGTCACATGCAACGATAGCACTTTTCATCTCTTGAATGATCAACCATCTAGAAATGATGATCCTTCCTTTACGAGCCCACATTAACTATTTCATGGAGTGCACTATTTCTTCCTCTTTTGAGTTTTATCTTACCCCTTATCCTTTTTTAACTATCATTTAGAAGAGTCAGAGCATTACACAGTTCAAGTATATGATTCAGGCAGAGGTCTGTAGCAAAGCTTGAACAAATCTGTATGCATTCAAAGGGATGTACAAAAGCATTGGTCAAAGGAATATATGATATGAACATTCTCAAGTCTAACACAAGCCATTTGAAAATTACAGAACCTTGCACAGGAAATAAGACAAAAACCTGAAGGAGAATCAAAAGTAACCAAGTGATTAAGTAATTGCCTTGAAAGAACGCTAAGATACAGGATGAACACATGTTCCAGATCAAAGATAGATGCACCGATGAACTTAGACAGTTGAAGCTGTTGTTACAGCTTCTGTGTTCTGTGCATCATGCAAAGCATCCTGTAAACTCTTTGCGGCACTATCGTAGTGCATAAACCCCATGAACCAAAATTCATGGCTGTCGACTGACACAACCTGGATATACTTTTCTGCAGGTTTCTTTTTGCTTGTTGATGAATTAGCAGATTTGAGCTGATGTAGAGGAATAGCAACCTGCTCAGGATCCGGGAAGCAAATTTGTATATATTATGTTAGGACATTCAATTCAAAATAGCAAACTATAAAGAGCTACAAAAAGAAACTAAAATGTAGTAGCTGTAGAAACAAGTGTAGTCCAAAAAGAAAATAATTAAAGAAGTTCTACGTGTTTTGCCTATTGGTAAGTGTAATAACTGGATCTTATTGGAATTTTTTATTAATGAAAATCACATGTGGAATTAGTAAACTGTGTTCATGAGTTGTCTATGAATACTTAAATTACACATTAAGGGATAGAATTATTGATAAATTTTCTAAACACTCACTGAATATGCCTACAAAGTTTACTACATAACAATTGACAGATATGGAACTATATGATCTGACTGCATATCACCTATACACAATATCTAAACCTTGCTGTGAAAGGTGATATCAGTAGTAATGTAGGCTAAGCTTTTGCATCTTGTCATCAAATTGATCCCTAGAGATTAAATTAGATTGGTATGAATGAGCCGGTTAAAAATAACACCATATGAGACTACTACATAGGCATATTTGGGATACGTGATGTGAAATATTTCATATGCATGTAGACACATGACCACTTGGAATTCATTCTACATTATTCTTTGAGAATTCATTGATCATTATGTTGACGATTTTCTTCAGAGATGTACAAGAGATGTCTAGTTTAGAAGAATTTAGGGACCCATTTTGTTGATTGTATCCTATAAACTTTCTTTTAAAAAGACATTTTGTGGTCACATATTAACATATGGATATGCAATATTGACTGCATTTATATTACTTGTCCTCAATTGGGTTGGCTATAAATCAAGCTAATTTGTTAGTTGACAACAACTTGACATATTTAGGCAAAAAAAAAGTGGACAAGAAGAAGATGAACATTCTTGGTTACTCTTACTTTAATCAAAATATATAGAAATAATGAAATGAATCCGATAAATATTAGAAATATAAATAGTAGTTGTATCTTCCTAATCATCATATGGTCGTTGTACTTCTATAGTTCTATGAATTTATTAGTTCGATTAAGATCATAATTAGTATTTAATTAATATTTGTACAACTGCAATCAACATAATAAATTATTTGGAGAAGCAACAGTAAAAGCTTATGGAATGAGAGAATGTTACATTCATTAATGGTTGCATAAGGATTCTAGGAGTTAAACAAATCTCTAGATCATAAAGCAAAATGATGTCATTTGATTAAACTTATTTTACCTAAATAAAGCAACCATATAAGCTTATGAAATGAGAGAATGTCACACTGATTAATGGTTGCATAAGGAATATAGGATTTTAACAAATCTCTAGATCATAAAGCAACGTGATGTCATTTGATTAAACTCATTTTAGCCAAATAAACAATCAAGAGCCTTGTACCACACTATTGATTGCTTAAGTCAGCATATAAATTATTGCTTAAGGTCATCCCTAAGCTACTGTACATGTCAGAGCTAAGTTTGTCCCAATTTGTGTGAGTTCTTTTCTTCTTTTCACCTAAGCCATATACATAAACCACGTACATATGTAGTAGAAGCAACTATTTATCACTCTTGTGAAACAAAACATCTAATGCTTAATTAGCCAAGTCTATTTGTATTGTGAGAATGTATTGCTTGGATCAAAGTAAGAGAATCTATCCAGTATGAGTGTCGATCTGTGTCCAACAGGATGTTTTTGGCAAACGTTTACATGCTATCAAATTAAGAGTGTCAAATTTTGACTGGAAGTGCGGATGTTGTCAGGTGAAGTGGAGGCATGTGAAAGCCAAAGTATCAGAAAGGACAATATCTAATGAAAAAAAACTGTATTCCCTTATGCATTAAAACCCACATTTCATCAAGAACACAAACAAATTCTTATGAATTTTAGATGTAGCCTAATGTGGGCATATAATGAAATATACTGTCCTAATTCCAAAATGTTAATGTAGGCTGTACAGATGTTCATGTGCGTGCATTATCCAGACAATATTGTGGTAATCAACTTCATGATATGTTTGGAAGAATTAAATATTCTAAATGCACATATATTAAAAAATGTTGTAAACACCATTACTAGTTTTTCTATATATATAATGTGAAAATTTCTAGGACTCAGTTTTTACATCTAATTAGATGTAGTGAGAGAGAAATGAACTCATACTTTATCTTTAACTGTGTACCAGGGTCCGAGTGTAGCAACACACTCATGCTGGTAATAGCACACAACGTTACCTGTATAACATTTTGTCTGCAAATGGTTTAAGGCAATTTCAACATTTATCATAGAGACTAATCACCTACAATTATAAACAATGGTCTTGCCATCACGTAACAACAACCAAGCCAAGATGAGATTTCCAGCTATTTGGAGTTGGCTTCCTAGATCTTATCTCGTAATTGTAACTCTATATTGATTTGAACATCTTAGCAAATAAAAAGAATTTTTCATTTGTTCGGTAAATGGTGATAAAAAACAGTCATGCATTGTTTAGCCAACGATAGTTGTTTATAATCATTGCATATGACAGAGTATTTTGTGCCACTCCATATGTATGCTCCTCTAGTAATGACCATGTCTGATGCAGTATGATGATGGGCTTCACAAAACACAACTCCACAAACTAAGAATTTATTTTTGAATGCCTAATCTTATCTGCTAAATTTGATGAATGAAGCATTTTGCTAATATACTTGAATATTTTGAGCCTCTAAAGTCTAAACTACTTTCTAGAAAGTTAAATATAGTTGGGAGGAAATTTATGCCTGAAGGTAGTATTTCATAATTCTAAATAGCATGTATTACACTCGATAGACATATCCTTCTCCACAGAAGAAAGTTGAGTTAGCAAATTTTTGTTGTTGTTGTTGATCAGGAAACATAAATTGACATGCTAGAGAACTTCAACATAAGTACCTTATAATAACTCCATTCAGTTTTGTCTTCAACCTTATAGGAAAGAGGATTGTCACTACAAAATGCAAGTTTTGCAGTAGAGAGGTATAGAACTCCCATGACAGGACCAGCAGATGTTGATAAATAGCAGACATAAGATTTTTTTAGCTGTTCTTCAGGAAGGGTATCAAAGGTTTGTCGAAATATTTTATCGTAGCCACCTTCTGCAATCACTTTGGTTCCTTGAGCAATTCTCCCCATGGTAGCTTCCACAAAACTTGGTCCCGTGTTCACTGGAGTAGAGAGATTATTATAAGTGAAATTCAGAATAAGAAAATGCAAAAGTTGCAATATCAAGAATTCATAAGAAACGGAAACGTTGAGGCGAAGAATAAAGAAAAATTGAGCAGAAAATAGTAAGTGATAATAAAGTAATTCAGCAAAATTAACAACAGCAAAACCAATAATTATAATTTGCAGCACACAAAAAAATTCATCATGAGATACAAAACTCATTTAATTTCACTTACTAACTTCAACCCGTACCGTGAGTTTAGTATCAATAAGTAATAAACTTTTATAAACCAAAGATTAAATAAATCCCTAACTTGTACTAGACAGTAGACATACATAGGAGAAGCAATAGGAAGGAAAAAATCATTCTTGGTTTTGAACTCCCTATTACTACAAAAAATGATATTGCCAAAAAAAAAAATGGAAGAAGAAGAAGCAATGTTCTCTGCTCTGCTGTTGTTCTATGATCACAAAACCTAGTCTTAATCAAAATTAAATGTGATTGAAAAAATAAAACTCCACTCTATATTTGCAGAGCTAATATGAACGAGGTATAAACTCAGGTAAAGCATTGCTCACGATGCTGCCATGTATTTTTAGACAAGTCCTCAGCTTTCTTCGCCGACTCCCCGAGTTTTTTCCCCCATCTCTTAAGCACGCTCTTGACAGTCTCCGCGGTACCTAACCATGCGAAAACCTCACAATCAGAAACTAACTTAAAAGAAGAAACACTCGTTGCCAAGATAATTTAAGATGGGGGAAAAAGCTAATACTTTTAGTCGAGGAAGAGTTAGCCGCGGGTGAGCGAGCGATGTAAGGGTTCGACTCAGGCGGTGCTACTTCGGCGGAGGCGGGGGCATGCAGCGCCTCCTTTGGCAGATCAGTAGGATGAGAGTCAGGACTGGGCTGCTGCAGAGTACGAAGGTCTTCGGAATTCAGATGAGCCGCCTGTGGCGGCGGAGGCGGCGAAGCGGCGTCCTCGGACTGGAGATTCGCTTGCGAGGCAGCTTCCGGGGCATGAGATCCGTCAGACACGGGCTTGGCGGCGTGTGCGACGGTCGAATCCATGTCGATGGAGCAGCGATGTAGCTTGGGCTTCGGCAGTTCGCTCCCTTCCTTGCGGCGGAGGTCTTCGTCTTCCAACCTCCGAGACCCGATTCGTGTCCTTAGTCGTCACCAGAGGACTGAGTTAACGTTAGCACAGGGACCTGATTAATGATTCCGACATACCTAAATAACGGCACAATAATCCCCAAAAATACAAAATGCTGCTCTTCGTCACTATCAAATCACGTTAAAGGTGCTTTTCTACCGTTGGATCTGTTAAAATGCAATCATAATCGCAAGTGAAATTTGTGGATGAGATTAAATTTCAGCCATCCAAAGGCAAGGAATCCCTCTTCACGTAACTTTCCGTCAAGCGACGCTGCACGGAAGGGATGCGAAACGCCGAAACGGACCCGAAAAAAACAAAAGATATTTTGAAATTTCGCCCGTTACGAATAAACAATGCTCGATATATTGACGATACGTTGGTAAATTTTGAAGTAACGGTCCACTCCGGTTTGACTCATCTAGTCATCTGCTACGCGCCTCCGGTCCACCAGATTGCTGGGTCCAGTTAAACACTCCTATGAACTCAATCTAAGGTCCAATCTGTCGCAAAAGATTAGCAGGTTGCTCTACTTTTTTTCTCGATAGATTAGCACGCCAATCATATTTTTACATAATCACATGGTCAAAGATGATTTACTCGTCTTAGTATTTTTTATTAATATATCTTTAGCCAACATAAAAAAAAAAGGTAAATCATGGATGACTACTAATCATTAGTGTAAATAATTAAGATATAGGGGAGATATATGTTCAAACGC